>CAJHUC010000983.1:0-114993 GCA_905146915.1 Ostreobium quekettii | reverse complement strand
GCATCCTGCACAGCGCAGGGGATGACGGGCATGTGTGCATCTATAGGGCCGTTCTGACCATCGCGCGTGCATTTATTCGTTCCCAATCCACCTGCAACACATAATGATGGTTGTCGAAGAGCAGAAATTGGGTCTCAGGCAGCCATTGATTATGATGGGGAGCCATGGGAATGGGATGTTGGGATCGTGGTGATTGGCGTTCTGATCTGACGGCCGAATGCCGTGAATCTATTGACTGGATTTATTTAAAGATAACAGAACACAACCCTTGCATCTGAGAGGCGCTGCTGGGAATGAGGCTTCCTGTGAATTGTCCCAAATACGATTGCCATAAAACGTCAATGTGCAAATTGGTTGGATGTTCGAACGGTGCGGGTTGGTGAACTGCGAATGCGGTCATGAACCATGTCTTTCTGAGTTTGTTATTGTACTTCAATTGTGCATGTCTGGAAATGGAGGCAACAGGATCTCACTCTAGCATGCACCCAGCGGATGCTCTTGCTGCCCTATCTGGCCAGAGATATGTTGTAAGTTGGTAGTGCACAGAATGCAGTTGGTTTTGAGATGGTGTACATACAGATGGCATGTTGTACATCCGCTTTGATTGAGTTGACCATTAACAAAAGAACAGTACCTTTGCGCCTTGGGGATGCTATGCAGAGAATGATTGACTACTGTACTTGTGCCAATTTCGTTGCTCATGCACTGCCAGTTGGCTATGCAGCAAGAGGAATGGGATCACGGACACTATCCTGGAGTGCATGGGTCAGACTTGGATTCATTTGGTCCACAGGGTCGTGAAACAGATTGCATTGCCTGCATGCGTTGGCTCTGAATTGCTGACATGGTGAATTGCGCTGTAGATTTGATGCCGATACTCCCTGGTTCCACATTCCAATCACAGCTTCCTGGGGCAAGGATGTGGAATTCAGCAAGGCCACTATGGTCAAATCTGAAAAGGTTGCTACAAAGGTACTTCACACTCAGCACTTCACGCTCGGCTGGAATTGTGTGCAAGGGAACTGTAGCTTGTTCCAAGTTCTGCCACTTACCCTTGTAGACCTTTGATGTTGGGTTCAGCTCAGGGGAGCTCTTTCAACGACTAGTCAGTGCGTTGGTGCACACTTCTGGTGCTTCCTGTACGTACAGTCCGTCACAACCAAATCACGAACTACGACTTCATCAGCCAATATTCTCTCTTTCTGCTGCCCATTGGAAATAGGCTTGCCTGGTGCTGAAAGTTTTACTATCACTTGTTCCCTGATATGTTAGCTATTGCAGGCGGTTCACAGCCAAAGAGGAAAGTTGCGACTTGAGGATAAGTGCCCCCCTGCAACACGTCTCCTGACTTAACCTTCACGTGAACATCTTGTTTACAACATTCCATTTGTGTGTTCAGTCTTTCCCTCCAGACAGATGTCAAAGAACTCCATTGCGTTGCCTGGCTGAGAGTATGTGAGCAAATGCAAGGCACTTGCAGGTGCAGGCTCACTGGCATGCTTTGTCAAGTTGCTGGATAGAGCACTGCCCAAACACGCTCAAGGCGATCAAGGCATTGAGTGTTTCACATCTGCAATAGACAGGTGCTTCTGTTCCTGCTTTGGCTTGCTTGTGAACGCTCACATCTGTTGTGTGCCTGTTCATCGCAGCTGCAGAGCTTGTCCATAGACATCGGGCCACTGGGCTCTACCTACACAACGCCTGGTCAGTACCTCCAACTCAAGGTGAGCGAAGATGCTGGACCAGCTTTCATGGCCATCGCATCACCACCCGATCCCAACAACGCTGGGATGATCGAGATCCTGGTCAAGAACCAGGGGGAGACTGCAGAGCAGCTCTGCAAACTTCAAGAAGGTCGGTGCCCTTGGCGTTTGGTTATTGATTATTCTATGCAGTGCTCGCCAAAAATAGTGTGTGGCAAGAAACCAACATCCTCAGATTCCTGACCCCTCCCAACCGCCCTACGTCTGCTGTAGTACCCCTGGAAGTCAGCCCTGCTTTACTGGCATTGTGCCCTGGTTTGAGCCCGATGCCTGGCAGGCAACTGGGCTTGCTGAGCCTTTGGCACTCTCAATCGCTACAGCGTTGTTCACAGCGGTCTTCGTTGACATTGCATGGCATCTGTCCCACTTGCATAGCATTTGTCCCAGAAACGTTAAATTTTGGCTTTGCACCTTAGAGCCGATGGCCAGTGTGAGGACGACTTAGGAGATCCCATGGTAAATATGGTGAACACACGGCTGATGGTGAACAGGTTGGAAAGCTATGGTTCATGAAATATGAGTCTGGAGACAGTGAATAGTGGCGAACAAATAGCTACGCTTCCGTGCTCAATGCAATGCTCCACATTTGAACAATCGATTGCATTATGTAATCCACCCTAGCATCCTCTGCCTTGCACCAGACGGCCCCTCACAGGAGCGAGTCCTCCTGAGCGAAGATTGAGAGCCAGCATTGTTCAGCACCCAAGAACAGGCTCAACACTGCGCCCTCCCCCCCAATCTTTATATGACCAATGCCATTCCACGCCTCTATGGCCGATTCCGTGTTCATGAACGGCGTGTGGATGCACTTTGCACAAAACGGAACGTTCGCACACACCACAGGTGACGAGTTGTTGGCGAGCGCCGTGATGGGGAAGGGCTTCCCTGTGGATCAGATCGCTCCAGAGGACGTTGGCACAGTGTTCCTGTTCGCCACTGGGTCGGGGATCAGCCCCGTGAGGGCGCTCATCGAGTCCGAAGCCCTGGCCCTGGACAGGCGGCAGACTGCAATCCTGTACTACGGTGCTGTGGATAGGGAGGCAATGGCCTACGTTGACAAGTTGCCAGAGTGGGAGTCGCTGGGGGTGCAGGTCGTGCCCGTGTATTCCAGCAGCGGGGTGGGTTATGTTCAGGACGTCTTTGACAAGGAGAACTTGTTGGGCAGCCCAGACGACGTAGGCGTCGTGCTGTGTGGGCAGAAGGAGATGTGTCAAGCGGTCACGGAGATGATGGAGGGCGCAGGCGTGGACCCAGGGCGGATCATCCTGAACTTCTGAGTGGAAGAGAGTGCGGCGTTTGCAGCATCAGCAAACATCGCAGTGCACCAATTCTTTAGAGTGTTGTGAATTCATTACATTTTTTCCAAACGCTTTGCGCAGCATGGGATAGGGAGAATGTCAGAAACCCACCTGCTAGGAAGTGGCTGTTCACTGGGACGCAATGAGCAGACATGAGCAGGTTGTTAACAGCATCAACAAATACGACGTTTCCTCACGCCCTCCCAACACTGTGGGGCGCTGGAAGTGGGCAGCAGAACCTTGGGGGGCACGCTCCAACAGCTGTTCTCTGTTCCACGCAACGTGTGGCTGGCAGATTGTGCCAACTCAAGCCCACACAGGCTATATGGTGCTGTTCTCAGCCAGCAATAATTCAAGGCATAAGCATTTTGACAGCGCATCGACTGGTGGAGTGACACCGCGAGTCTGACCCACGAGCACAAATCTCTTGCCAAGTAGAATCTGGTTGCGCAGGGGCTCTATAACATGGTTGTTGGGCAACCTCATGATGGTCATCGCATTGTGGGTATTTCGCTCATAACACCAGCTCTCAGAACCTCTGATAATTTTTCATACAAGATGAGCTCAGCTCATCTGTTGGTGCCATCCCCCTGCTTCTGTCCAACATCGTCCTTGCAGGTGCAATGATTGTGCATCAGCGCTTATCAACAAATGCACTCAGAGGATCGAAACAATCCACCACTGTAAAATGATGTTGCTGAAATCATGGCCATCATCGCCTTTGGGGTGCAACAGCAATGCTCAGCCGTTTGGCAAATACAGCCAAAGGATCGATACCGTCCCTCCTCCCTCACCACACATCAACTCATCTTCCTCCCCCACGCCATTTCTCTCAGCACCATTAGCGCCTCTCGCCTGATGTCCTCCACGCGCTGCTTGACAGCATCTGGGACTTCGTCCTTGGCGTCCAGTTCCCTCTGCGTCAGGGTCAGTGTCGTCATGAAGTTGCCAGGCCGCACGAAGTCTGGCGCCTCTCCCCCCATCACTTGGACCTGCCCAGCCTTCCCAGGCGCAGCTCCCTCCCAGTCTTCGTAGAAGGCCTTTTCTAACAGGGACAACCTATCCGGTCGTAAACACAGGTCGTCAATTCAATGATCGCCTTCGTCAATGAGAAGGAAATCTAGAACCCCGCGCACGGTCGCTACAATGCGCAGCAAGCAAAAACTGTAACCGGATGAATAGCAGAAAGAGTGCAGCAGATAAACATATTCACTGCAAGTGCATTTTCGTCTGTAATCGCCATATCTCTGCGTCCACTTCACCGTCTACAAATCATGCTCATATTAACCGACACCACAATTCACCCAGTACTCCTCATAATCACTAACTTATTTATCTTGCACTGACATAATGGTCAGATCTAGGGAGAAACGGGTGCCGTCGCTTGGGCCTGCACAGTTTGATGCCATGCGGTCATCTGCAGTGCACCACGTGTAATCAGCCAATGACAAGTCCACTCCATTCCCATGTAAGTCAACTACTTCAGTGAATAAATACTGTTGGCCCAGAAGCATCCGATACACTCGAAACGCTGACAGGCGGAGAGCGCACCTCCTGTCCGAATCTGCTACCCGCATCACTTGCTGCAGGAAGGCTGTCGCCCGCGCATACACATTCGTTCTCAGTGCTTCCACATCATCCTCAAGGGCGCCTGGATTCGTGAATCGCATTTCCCTACACAGCGAATTGGCAGATCAGTCTGCATGTGGAGAGAACTCCACTAGGAATTCTCCAGGTCAGCATGTGGTGGCTCATCGCAAACAACAATAGCGCTTTCCAAAGTGCCACAACTGTACACTGCAGGTAAGGGTAGAGTGACGCCATGATAAGACACAGAAACGTGGAAGCATCAAGCACACCGTGCCATTCACTCCCACTGTCAATCACTGATAGTTGCCCACCATGGCCACGTTGCTTATCGTTAAGAAAAGCACAGTTTGCAGAGTACGCACACTGGATTACACTTGACTTCACAAATGCCCAGCACTCAACAACATCATGGGAACTCGAACAAACACTGATTGGACATTCCTGTGCCCATCATCGCCTCCAAGGTGTGAAGCCGCTGTTTGTTATGGGTACTCTGAAAACTGCAACTGAAAGGAATTGTTCAGTGCCATGATAAGCTGGCCATCCTTCCCCAGCGGCATTGTCAACATCAACAAACAAGCAAAGACCTGCAGTGCAGCAGATTAGTCCAGGCGGGAATGTTCCTGACGAAGAGTCCATGACTCACATCTCTAGGAGTCGGCTCTCTTCCCTGACAAGGCATAGTTTGGCCAGTAGCTTCCGGTCCACGATGTCCTTTTGGCTCTCAAGATCGTTGATAAACTGGTCCGCAACTGCTCTCATTTGCTGGGGGTTCACAACGCTGTCACCCCCCTCTTGCGCTGCCTCTCTAATCAGGTCCACTCGCTCCTCCTTGCTTTCCACATCAAGGACCCTCTCCAATGCGATGACCTCCTTTGGAAACCGTTGAGTCAGTTGGCGCAGCACTTCCTGTCGAATCTGCGATGAAAGTAACAACAACAATGGGACATATCCACACTGCAGCACTGCAGTACACATGTTTCATGGCGAAACTGCTCACCAAGTGCTTGGCACTACAGCATCAAGCAGCATCAGGTCATTGCTGTTCAAGTAAGTGGCATGCAGTTGAGCAATGCTAAGCATCATGTCCAGTGCCCACTTCATGTGGTAAGATGTTCTACACATTACAAGCATATGGAAGATCTGTGCAGGACAGCGTGATCCTTGGGACTGCCTTGCTTGATGTCAACAACCCAAATCTGGGCACACACGAGGCCATCATTGGAAAACATTGTGTGTCCACGATCAACTGTCCCAAGTTGGTTGTTCCAAGCCCAAACTTTGCACGAGCACACAGCAACACAGGCGATGGAAGGTGATACATGTAGGCAGTGAAGGTGGTGGTGCAAACTCAGAGACGATACAAGTGACTATTCCATGTTAAGCACTGCATTGCACAGATACACTGCCACAATATGGCTAACATGCAAGCGCAGATCTACACACAACTGCTACAGCACAGCGCCAAAGATGCCAACAGAGCTGCTGGCATGGCCCAACACCAGTGTCGCCCAATGCTGGAAACATCAGTGATTTGGTGATGTCAAGATAATTTAGCCAATGAGGGTTCGTACTGTGCTGCAGCCCCTGGGCAGAACCAGTAGATGCATGAGCGTCATCCCGATCAGCAGCCTAACTGGGTGTCCACTTGCTCGCCCAGTCTTTTTGCCGGCACCCCCAATCCACTAGGCTACCAAACCCTGGGTTCCAGCAAAAGGACTGGGTGAGTGTTGCTCTCTGTGGTGGCACCCACCCGAGCCGTGCCCTCCTCCTGACCTTGTCGATCAAGCCCTCCAAGTCATCTCCGCCCACAGACTTCGCATTCCTTGCGTAGGCATCCATCGCGCCCAAGAAGCTGGGCTCCATGGTCCCTAATCTGGACCGCACGACCTCAGCGATTATTTCATCCTCCTGTGGCAGGGCCTCCTCATCGTTGGCATACCTGACTGCGCTGGTCAGGTACATCTCCCTCCACACGTCCTTGATGATGTCATCCAGCACCCTCGCAGCCTCTTGGACGCGGCTGGCGATGAGCTCTGGCATGAGGGGGCACGCAAGCAGTGAAGTGAGTGGCTGACTGGCGGTATTTTAGGGGCAGTGAGGGTTAACACAACCGGAATTTCGCATGCGACCATTGAACAACACAGACGTGGTATTGAGTTGCAATGTTCATTGGGTACTGTTTATCAAAGGCGGAATGGGGATCGAGGGCATTGGACATTGCAGTAGTTCATTCTACTTATGATGGAGGGCAGCTGTTGCAATCTGAGATAATCACACACATCGGTAGCCAACAGCAGGCTGTGCATCATATCCAATGAGCATATCAAATTAGACAATGCCTTGGATCAATTGGCCTCCATCCCACTCTGGGTGTGGTCTGTACGTGTGTTGTGCCCATGTCAAAAAAAACTAACTGTGACAAGCTACACAAGGAGCAGCATCTACCAACAGACAGACAGACAACAGGTGCCTGCTGATATCAATGGCATACTTCGTGCAGTGACCTCTGCTTCGGCCAGTTTACCAACATTGCTTCTGTGACTTTGTCCCTTCGGCCACAACGCTTGCACCCCAGCTCACATGCAGGTTACACTCTACCATCTTTCTCGCTTTCAGATGTGCCCCAAGTATCATATTAATGCATTAAATGACATACACTGTACCTGCCTTCTGTCTGTTTACTTTACGTTGCGCAATGCGTGACGTCATCCCAGCTGTGATGGCACACTAAGGGGCAAATCCTTGTATTGGATTGAGGCTGCACTCGTTCCTAAACAAGGCAATCACGCACTACAGCGTTGCCTGTCTTCGCCTGCAAGGCACAGGAGGTCGGACATGTCGGATTGGTAGATTGCTGGCTGTGTCACTGCCGAGCTGCAACCAATGGATTCACAGACAAGGAGTAGGGGACCACGTCCAGTGCCATGAATCAATTTGCCATTCCTACACTGAGAAGTGGCCTTTGACAGCCGTGCACGCGGAATCCTGGCGCCCATGCATGGAACCTTGCGCTGTCGTTCGTTGATCCAACAACATGCACCCAAGGCCCCGTCCAGGGCATCAACAGCAATGCCATTCTGATTCACTGTCACCAAAGGCCCAAACAGCGGACTTCAAAGCCAAAAACTCCTCCGTGCTGCATCTCCATTCCTTTCATCCGCCGCCCAGCTCACCTTCCTCCACCTTTTCATCCCTCATGCCGGCTGCATCCTCGCGCCCGGCCAACGGACGGGCCCCCGTTGCGCCACAGGCGCAGCCATCCCTCAATCTGAACCCCTCAGAGCGGCGGAAGCACCTCGGCGGCCCTGAGCACGGAGTTGGGCGGCAGACACACGGCGGGCGAACCAGCTTTGGCTGCCGTGCCCGCATGCTGCCCTCCGGCGCTTCTGCAACCACGCCTCAGGTGCCACCGGGTCTCCGTTGTGGTTTTGCGGTTTCGCTGTGTCCGTGGCCGTATCCTGCGTATCTTCATGCATCGGTATTTTGCGGCCGTCTAAGTCTATGGTCAAGTTAGTTTAGTTCCCCTGCCCCTCCTGCACTGGGCTCGTGCACTGCGAAGTCGCTGCACCCCCGCGTTGCTGTCTCTCCGTACTGCCGGCCGCCGTTGCCTTCCACCGCGACTTCGGCTGTTGAGCGGAAAGCTCCCTCGTCTGTAGACCCCGTCCAGTGCATCCCAGCGGGCGCTGCTCACTTCTTGAAAGGCCGCTTCGCCGCCTCACGGCCGAGGACAGCAGCCATGGCGAGCAAAGTGCAACGGATCATGACGCAGCCCATTGTGAGTATCGATGTCGAACAAACGGCCCTATAAGGCCGTGGCTGCCTGCATTTCACGGGACAGATCCTTCATGGAGTTGAGATCCTGCTCAGATGCCTGAATGTGCGACACGAGATGTGCCCCTTCGTGCGCCCCCATGCGCCCCTGCTTCCTTGTTCTGTTTATTGCGGAGGCGGTGTTGAACTGACTTCACTTTCATTTGCGCAGAACCTGATATTCAGGTTCTTGCAGAGCAGACAGAGAATATCGATCTGGCTGTTCGAGCAGGCGGACATGCGAATTGAGGGCAAAATCATTGTGAGTGCCTACTGATCCCTGGAGGCGGCAGCGCTGTGGTGGCGTCCCGATCACAGCATTCCTGACGGCGTGCCACGGGCTCACCTGTTCTGCAGGGTTTCGATGAATACATGAACCTGGTGTTGGACGAGGCTGAGGAGGTCTCCGTGAAGAGGAAGTCAAGAAAAGCACTAGGTGTGTTGGCTTTGAACCCCTGCTGCAACAAGAATGGAGTTCTGGCAAGCAAGGGCCGTACGCCTCTCCTGAGCTTTTATATGAGGCTGCTTCCCATGCAGTGAAAGATTGTGTAGAAGCACCCGAAAGTGCAAGACAAACTGCAAGGGATAGCACTCAAATCATGGCAGCCTGTGCTGTGAGGAGCATGTGTGTGCAAAAGTGTGCCGCCGGCATTGTGTTGTCAGCTGATATGGGTGGATTTGTCAACCTGTGTCAAGGTAATGTCAAGTGAGGGGACAGCACTTGTTTACCATCGCCAAGATCGGTTGGCCAGGGGTCAGCAGGAAGCTCTGTGCTTGCCAGACACTCTTGGGAGCTGCTGTCCATGGAGGTTGCTACTGCCCAGCAAGACATTGGGTCCCAAACGACCTTGTGATATTGTTGAATGCCATGCAACACACCAATTCAGGACCAGCAAATGGCATTGAGAACAGAGATCTGTGTGACTGGACGTCAAACGTTCATAAACTGATGTTGCTGGTGTCCCTGCCGTATCTGTTCGATGGCCTTGGCTGCTTGATACACTTCAAACCAGCCACAGATGAGCTGTTGCTCAGGCAATCAGAAGCTCAGTTTGGGCCAGTCACGATACCTCAACCGTCCGACTCCACCTCTGCAACACAAGGCAATGTGCTAAATTCGAATATCTCTTGGCATTGCTGCCAATTGCATTTCTCCCCTCGACACCTGAATTTGGTTTGTTGCTTGCGCAGGACGCATACTGTTGAAGGGAGACAGCATCACGCTGATGCAGACACTGTGAGAATATGTTGCCTTTGTTCGCAGACTAGCTTTCAGCCTTGAACCTTGACTGTATGAGCACTGCGAAACACCCAACAAAAGCATGCAACAAGTTGAAGGGAGAAGACGAAACCAACCATGTGGCCATTTACGAATCAATTAACCGAATCGAAACCAATCATGTGGCCATTTACCAATCCATTCTGTGCCAATAATGTGGCCATTTTTCATTTTTTTCATTTTTTGGGGGCAATATATATTTTTGTCGTACTTGATGAATGACGTGCCTGCTAGCATATTGCTCGTCTCCTCTTTCGCCTGCTGATGCATCACACACAAGTGACAACCAGCTCCTCATCGCTGGCCATTCCTGCCGATAGGACACCGGTCGCTGGACCTTATTCTCTGACCGCGCTGCTGGCCCTTTGCTGTGTTCAGCATTCCGATCGCTGCTGTTCACTCTTTCTGTGGGAACGGCTGTAGTGGTCTACGATGCCATTTTGTCAGGGTGTGAGAAGGAACAGACTTTGCCTGGCTGATATCTCCAGCCAACCGTTGTGGCGCTGTTCGGCCTGCCAATGCCCTCATCTAAAGCACACCAATGCGCCCAGTGTTGCTCCTATGCTGGGTCACGTTGAATTCGATTTCGCTTCGTCGCAGGAAGTGAGGTGGGGAGGACTCCAGCAGATGTCAATAGTTTGTGGAGTGCGAGGGAAGGGGCGATGGCTGCGAGGCTGGAGACGACACAAACATCCAGAGCCTGTAGGATGAAATCGAGCGTGTTGACGATGAAAAACCTGGTGGCAATTTGGAAAATTGGCCGGCGTCGAGCAGACAGGGTTTGGCTGAGGAACGCTTTGGCGGGGTCCCACACCATCCATAAGACGGCGCGCTGTGCGCCGTACGGCAGGATGCTGATGTGTGGCCTCCGATCCTGCGCGGACATCGCCATTACTACATTTCGATTGTCTCCAGGGATAGAATGCTGCAGCCTGGTCGGACACTTGTGATTGAGCCGGCGATGACAGTTTTGAACGAGCGCTACGACGAGCGGCTGTCATTAAAGACCCAGACACTGGAGACCGCCCAGACACTGCTCTGAACGGCATCATTAAGTGACGAGCGCTGTGCCATGGGCTACAGCAGCGAAGGTTGCGACGCCTGCCGGCTGTCCAACACGCGTCAGCGGTTGGGCCCCCTGCAAGCGCGTCAGTAGTCACAGCAAGCTCCGGAATCCATGGGAAAAGATAAGCAGCCCCTTGATAGCAACCCCAGTTCATCTACATACACCGAGACAGCATAGCCACCCACCCCCAGTCCTCATAAGAAAGTCGCCAGACACTGTGACACCAAGGCACCACCCGTTTCTGAACCCAAGCGGCACGTCCCAGGAAATAGGGTACTGGCCGCTGCCGTCACTCTACTCGCCCAGGTGGAATCGAGCAAGCAGTCCGCAGCCAATACAAGACGTCAACATAAGCCGCCAACCAATACTAGACGCCAACTCGTGACGCCACACATATCCACTTGCGTGCGATATCCCATTCGCCGGCACAACTATGTACAGGTGCGGAAATCTCCTCTGACAAGCACACTGCCACAAGCAGGCAGCCCGGAATCTATGGCCAGTTGTGGGGAGGGCGGGGGGAGGGGGAGTGTCAATCCTCGTTATACTTTTTGGCCACCATGCCAGTGGGCGGCGTGCACTCCACAGTCTTGGAACCCACGTCCTTCCAGTTGGTGGACAGGCAAGTGCCATTGGATTCCTGCGCACAGGGAACACAAATGAAATTCACCTTGGGGATCTGCATGATTAATCCCTTTCATAAGCAGCTGATCACCATAATGCGGGGAGTGCAAGCACAACGCTTGGTGATGGTCCAAGTCGTTACTTGGTGCTAAAGGAGCAGGCCGGATTAGAGCAGGGCGTCAGCAGCCAAGTCTCGACAGTGAACAGATTGGGTCGTGGCTGTCCGTCGCTACAGGTACTTGACTGCTGCTGTAAGTACCTCGCTAACAGCCATGAGCCAATCCGTGTGTATAGCAGTTTGTCCACCCGAAACCAATAGCAACTGCAGTGCCCGATTGGCAACGGCCTCTCTGCAAGAAATTCTGCGAGAGTGACTGCACTGCGTTGCTCAAGGCGAGGCAGGCGAATCAAAAGTGCAAAATAACCACGAATATCATCGTCTGCAGAATGATGGATACAGGGCCTTTCAACAGATGCACATGCGGCTGACAAACTTCAGCAACGCCCAGAGTAACAGGCAATAACAATGCTGCGAAGCTACCCAACCTTGTCGGCTCCGCCCTGCTGGAGTTTGATACGTTCCACACTCTTGATATAGTCCATCGCAAAAAGGGGATAAACAGAAAATCGCATCTACAGGGAAGAGGTGGTGCACGTGGGGCTGGGAGAACATCTACAGATGACCATGATGCAGAAGTTGCCAATTGTTTTGGGTTGAAACTAGACATTGCTTGCATTTTCGCGCTGCACATACATTGTGCATATGCATCGTATATGCGTATTGTACACATTGCTTGCATTGCTTTCGCAAAGCCAGCGTGGACTTAAACACAGCGAAGTTTCGTGCGTACACGCACACAGATGGATGCCAACTCTCAGACACCGACAGCTCACCACGAACGACTTGTTCATGGCCCTTCTTGTGTCTTCATCAGCGCTTCCATAGATCTGCCTGAAGAGCTTCTGCACTGCAGCATCGCCGTCCAGCTTTTCGTTTTCCTCCTCCTCCTGCATAAATCCATCAACATTCACACCCATTTTCGAACCCGCATTCTTCAAATTCCAAAGTTCTGTCTGGCAATCGCACAGAGCACTCCATTCCAATAAGCGTCACAAGGCATGCCAGACTACCAGCACACAGTGGTCCTCTGGTCTGTTACGAAAGGGAAGAGGCTTTATGGCAGCCACACACAAATCTGGGTTACAAATAAAGTCGTTTCAAGTAACAGAGGTCTGCATTCCTCCATACTGGACTCAGGCGGATAAACACTGTCGTCCACTGCACAATCATCTACATGAACAGCATTTGCTTCACATTACAGAGAAATTCAATCCATTAGCATAACCACGGCTATACCCTGCGCACATGTCGCGAATTGCAAAGGACTACACAAGTGCACATAAATTGGGAAATGCAGATATGCACACTGACCAAATGCAAACACAGCACAGAATAAGGAACCAGCAGCCACTGCCACTTGTCCTTTGCCAATCGTTCATGCTCAACAGGACAGCATAAAATGACAAAGCATCTTGGAGACAACGTGGCTTGATGCGGTGGCCATTTCACATTGTGCTGCCTCGTCTGGAATGAACATACGCTGGTCTTGGAGGCCGCATAACATCTGGGCAGCATGCCATGGTTGAGCAACTCCCTGCACGCACGTACCTTCATTTGCTTATCCAACTTGTTCCAATCGGTGCGCTTCCTGTGGGAAGAGGGGTAGTTGTCTTTTGGGTCTGCCTCAGCAGTGCTGCTTGAGATTGTCGCCTGCATTGATCAGGTGGCATCGACAACAGATTCTCTCAGCAAATGGCAATAATTCATCCAACACAGAATGCCCAGAAAAGGGGACATCGACTCTGCAAACACCGAGAGCTGGGCTGTTCCCATGTGGACCACCGACAAATGCACAGCACAAGCCTCTGGCCTTGTACAAATGTTGTGGTGTTCACCACGCATACCCAAGTGATGGAGTCCTCTGCCTTCCTCAGCTTGATCTCGATCTTTGTGCTCAGACGCTCGTACTTGCACTGATCAGGAATAACCTTCCCACAACAGGAAACAGCCAACATCAGCCACCTCCACAAGAGTGTCCTTTACAAGGCAAACGTTTAATCCTAGCCCACATTCCAACCTCATCTGAAACAACCATGTCCAGATAGGGTGAGCACAGCACAACGTCGCCTGCTGAGATTTCAACAACACAACATGCCACAACTGCATGACATTGGCAGGCGGCTCAGCTTGTTTGCACCCTCCCGATGCACCAAGTTCCAATCCCAATCAGGGCAACAACATTTCAGACTGGGCACGCAGGTAACTGGCTCCACTCACTTGTGCCCATGCAGCAATAAACTGCACTGCCCAGATAAGGCGAGCATAGCATAAGCTAGCCTGCTGAGATTTGTAACAGCACAATGTGCCACAACTGCATTATATTGGCAGGCTGCTCAGCTGGTTCGCGCCCTCCCAAGGGACCAAGTTCCAATCCCAATCAGCACATCAACAACTCAGACTGGACACACAAACAATTAATTCCACTCACTCGTGGCCATGCAGCAATAAACAGCACTGGAGCTATGCAAGATGTACCAAAGAAGCAGCTATGGTGAAGGCAACTAACTTATTGGCTTGCAAAAATCGATGCCAAGAATCATCCAAAAGGCATAAAGTGGATTTGTTTGGCGCTGCTGTGAGCTTGGAGTGTCCACATCTGCAATTCAGTCACAGTGAAAGACTGCAATAAGCAAAGCAACCTCACCCACAATGGCAGGAAACAAAAAATCCAGCCCAGGGACCCCAACATCCACACCTGTGGGAACTTTTGGTCTGATATGGTGCACAGTATCTTTAAACTGAAAACCACCAAGGTGTGCACGTCCATTATGATGGGGGTGGCGCCTGGATTCTCAAACATGATACAGCACTTTGGAACATGATACAATACTCTGGAACGGGATGACAAGGTGTGAGCACCTTTGCAAACAGCGGCAGGTCCAGCCTGTAGTCCTCCTTGCCCTCTTCATCTCTTGTGACCACAACAACCTTCTCCTCCTGAATGTCTACGCTCACACGCTCCTCAGGCAAGTTGCGTGCAAACACTTGGATGTAAACGGATGGCCCCGCCTGGTACCATTGATGCCTGGCAACACAAACAGTCACCACAACTCGTTCGTCAAAGGCACAAACACAATTTAGGGAACTGAACCAACCTCTTTTCTGCACCCCCTGTTTATTCGATAGTCTGGTTTTGGGGTTCAGTGGACAATATCTAACACCAAACGAGCAGGGCAAACAATTCTCTACCGTCTGCTCAGAGTCCAGCCAATGCTACAGTGGCACTATCCATGCCGATGTGCACCACGATGATGTGATTCCATTGGGACAATAATGGTCAAATTGACATCACACTGCCACTACACATTAAGTTGTGACGATCTTTTTCTTCCAGATAAGCATGTTGTCACACATGCCGTATCCGTGTTGAACACAACATCAAATGCTGGCTGTGGTTGGATGTGCAGGTTGGGGAACGATGGACGGACTTGGGGTTCGTCACCTGCTGCTGCCACTGGCATCGAGACCACAGTGGTATGACATGTGGCACTCACAGGCAAAATCGGTATGCATCCTGATGCTGACAGAGACTGACTCAACGCAGCTATGCTACTTGCACATGCAGCATCTGGTTAGCCACGGATATAACGATCGAATGAGTACTTCAAGGGGTGGAACTGCAATGCTTTACCAGCACTCACAACAGCCAACAGTCATTGGTGTGTGGTAGCCACCCATGGGGACGTGCTCATTTTGCCTTTATGCTGGGTCACCTTGGGAGATGGCACACTCAGTGCAGGTGGCCCCTTTGCAGCAAATACTAAAGAAAGTACAGCACACACTGGCAACCATCTATTGCTGCCACCAATCTGCCCCAATTAGCAGGGCCACGCCTCTAGCAACAATGAAAACACAGTTGTCGTCCAGGCTCTATATCGCTTCTGGGACTGCTGGCCAAAGTCGCCAGATTTGGCGAAAGGGCTCATCTTGGAGTGCTGAGGCCCGTGCAAAACCCAGACTGCCAAGCGAAGGGCAAGCAAACTACTGCTGGGTTCAGTACTCTGTCCGGCGTTCTCGGAGACAAATACGCCACCACAGTAGTGGCACCAAGCAGCTCTCACAACAGCGGTCACTGCAGTGCTGACAAATACAACTGAAGAAGTAAAAGAAGCACAAGAAGACAAAAGATATGGACAGTAATGCACCACAGGTCCATTGTGCTGGCTGGTTACATCACATCATCCTTGGGCAGGTTCAAGGGCGGGTCAGGCGGGTTGAGGGTGGGGCGCCAACCTGTACTTGCCAGTGGGCTGTTGTTCGGCAGCTTTTGCAAGTGGGGCGCTCATGTCTGGCTGCTTGTTATCAGCCTGTGGCTCGCTCATGGCAGTGCTGGGTGTGGGTTCAGGCACGGATGTGAACTCAGCAGCAGCGACTGCAGGGGCATCGGCCATTTCCTCTGCAACAAAGATGCTGAAACAACTTTTAGAAGAAATCACATCTGAAACATTCGAAAAATTTTCATATTGTACACAACAATCCCAACCTTTTAAAATCGACATGGGAAGCAATTGATACATTTAAAAGTGAAGTTGGCAGCCTATGGTGCTGAAAGCAGTGCAACAACAACCAGTCCCGCGAATTGCACCGTTCATAGCAGCAGCAGTTTGGACAATAGCATTTACAAAGATCCTGCTCTGGACATTCTGTGTGTTGCAACATCGCCTTGCAGGTGCAAGGGTTGGGCTTATCACATTTTGGCATGTAGGATCCCGGCACCAGCAGGGAGGTGGTGGTCTGCTACCTGTCACAAGCTGAGATTGCATTGAAGTGACAAAGTGAGCATGGTTCGAATTTTGGTGAATCCCAGATCTGGGGAATCAAAGACTACTACTGATAGGCAAGGCCAACGAGGCAGTGCCTTCAACACAGTGCCGGTGTGGCATCGACAACAGCCTTGCATTAGAGGGGCGCCTTCAGAATGGGCACTTAAATGATTGTATGCACTAAATGGTCGTGGTTGCAACTGCAAACCAAGGTGCAAATCCAGTGGACGTGCAACGTACAGAAATCAAAAGTTTCACGCCACACCTGGCCAAATGAAATGCAACTAAGTGGACAGTTCCTTTGAGCATTCAAGAATGCATTCGAAGCCTGCTCAACATTATCAAACTGACAAAGGGGTTCATGCACCCACTCCATCGAACTTTCAGCAAATCCTGTACAATTATCAAGGGAACTGCCTCCCCCTCCCCCTTGCCCTCCCCAATGGGGCCTGTGATGCTGTGTAAAGGCGAAAGTTAGTCTTGGTGGGATGGCTTTCTCCCTCCCATGCCCTGGACCATTGCTTTGTAGGCATGGCGGGGCGACCCCAGTCGCACCTTCCATTTCAGCGTCGCACTTTCGTATCCACATCTGCATGTCCTTCTGTTCCTTCTTGCCGGGATTCAGTCCCAGCCCCGTCTCAAAGCACGCCTTGGCGGTCTCGAACTCTTCCAAGTTGAAACACGCGATCCTGTACACAGCCAAAGTCAAGCGACCGCGATCAGCTGGGCGTCATTTCCACGGCAGCCGTCCAATTGTGCCAACGCATTAGCGTCGCAAATTCCCTCAGGCGCACTAAGACGCCCCGCAAGGCGAGGCCCAGACGGGGCGCCCACGAGTCAGTCTTCGAACCCATTGCCACCTCAACTTGCCCCACAGAGGAAGGCCTCCTTCATACCAGTATTCAGCAACTGTGGGCCGCGCCAACCGACATTAACCCTGGTGGACAACCGTTTCCTCATCAGTGCCTCGATCCCACTGCACTCGTATCCGCTCTGCGTTTCTCGCTGACGTGCCAATGAGGCTGAAGGCGCCAGGCCGCAGCACGGACGCGGGACTCACCCCTTCCTCAAGTGCGCCTTTGGCATGTCTGGCGCCAGGTCGATCGCCTTGCCGGCGTCCTCCGAAGCTTCCATGTAGTTTTCCAGCCGGAGGTGGGCCTCCGCCCTGGCGGCCAGCGTCTGGGCATTGTCCGGGTCCTTCTCCAAGGCCTGCAAAACGGAGCGGCCACCCAGCCACCTTCAGCCCCCCTTCTCGACACCTGCTGGCCGTCAGGGCATGCCGACCAGCCCGCATCCCTCCCGCCCCGTGATTGCGCAAATCAGTCCTCTGCGATTTTCATCCCCTTTCAACCCCAAGCCCCCGCCGTGCTATCTCTGGTTTCCTGCTTTTCTGGCGGGCCGCAGCCCTTTTGTCTTCTTGACGCGTGGGACAATGGCGGCATTCGGGTGCCTGCCCGCCACACGCGTGGCGGGTGGCGAGGGTTGGGCTCACCTTGGTGTAAAGCTCCACAGCCTCCTCGTAGTCCCCGTCCACGAAGAAGCCGTTGGCCTGGTGGATGTACTCGTCCGCCATGGTGCGCCCGCCGCGCGTCGCCTCGCAGCCGGCAGCCGAAAGAACCGCCCCGCAGCGCCTGCGGCCCTGACGAGGAAGGTACTAGAGCCCACGACGCGGATGACTGTTCAGCGCACGTTCCCGTTGTTGACCAATGTACTGGAAAACTGGCGCGCAGCCTCTTTTTCTCTGGGCCAACCATTTTTACAACAAAATTGATCAGGTAATTTGGCGTTGGGGTCCAGGGCAAGTCGACCAGAGTAAAATGTTCAACCCTTCCGCATCAAAAAATCTACCGCTACGCGTTTTGCTCCGCATTTCTTTTCAGAGCGTCATTACCTTTTTTGTGTTGCTCCGCAGAAACAACAGACTTTGCTGTTACGCTTTTGCTAGTTCTTCCACGCGAAGGAGGCCAAGCATTGCGCCACTATGCGGAAGGGTTTAATATTTTCGGTATGGATGCGTTGAAGCGCAATGGACTGTAAAACAGTCGTAGTGGGATTGGTTGGGATTGCTTGAAACAGGGCGTACAAAGCGGCCCAAAAGCTCTCTAACACGTTGATCGCTCTTGGGAGGCGACCAGCTGGGATAAACCGCATTCAACCAGCCCGTCTCCCAATCCTGCCTCCTTCCCGCGTTCTCACCCCAAAGGCCTCCATTTCTCGCCAGTCTTGGAAACCTTGATCTTTTCTTTTTCGCTGCAACATTTCTCCGCGGCGCAAAACACCTCAAAAGGAACCCAAGCATTGTCACTGTCTTCCTCTCGTTCAGGAAAGGGTCCCTTTCCTCTCCTCCGCAGTAGAGAAGAATTTCCTCGCAAAACGCCTCGTTGTGCAGTGCAGGCACAATGCGTGATTAGTTAGCCCTTACTCCGCCTCCCGCTTCCACCACAGAGCCCCCGTCCCCCCCCAGGCGCCACGGTCTTCTTCCCCTGCCGCCGACGGGCCCCCTCCCCTGCACCACGCCGCACCGCGGCCGCCATGTCCAGCAAGTCGTCCTCCCCGCCGGAGTCCGGCGAGATGCCCACCCCGCGCGGTCCCCGCCCGCCCCCCAACAAGCCCCCTCCCCGCGCCTCCAGGCGCCCCAGCCGCTCCCCCTCCACTTCCAAGTCCCCTTCCAAGTCGGCCAAGTCGTCGAAATCCCCCTCCCCGTCCCGATCGCCCTCATCCTCTGGGTCGGGATCGCGGTCCCGGAGCGGCGGCCGCGGGAGGCGGGGCCGATCGCGGAGCGCGCGCAAGAGCAGGAGCCGGGGCCGCAGCCGGAGCGTGAGCGTGCCGGCGCATCATTACTACCGCGGTCGGTCGGTGAGCCTGGGGCGCTACGAGGAGCTGGCGCACAGCACCAGCACAGTGTACGTGGCGGGCCTGGCGGCGGACACGGACGAGCGGCGGCTGAGGGAGTTCTTCAGGCAGTACGGGGCCGTGGCGGAGACCAAGGTGGGGCTTGGGGGCGATTTCCAGGGCAGGGGAAGAAGAAAAAGATTTCCTGCATATGATGCTGCGACAAATTGTGCTTGTCGCCGTCCGTGCTATGCCCTGTAGGGCGGGGGAGGGCTCAAAGTGGATTGTGTGAAGTCTGGGGGCCGGCTTGGGATGCGCCTTCGCGGCGGGGATCGGGAACAGTGCCGTTGGCCGGGCTGAGGTTGATGGCCTGGTGTTTGATGAGCCGATGGCGCAGGGTGGGTCGGGGAGGCGCTCGGGCATGTGTATGTGGCTCACAGCCTCGGGGGTTTATGGCCGGTTGCGCGGGGGCAGCGATTGAATTGATCGGTGAGGGTTTGTGGAGTCAGGAGGGAGGGGGCGCGCTGGGTTGCGTGCGGGGCGCCAGCGTTGATTCGAAAATCGATACCTGTGAGGCGAGTGGCGCGGGATCGCCCGGCGCCTCCTGCCGGCAATGATATTGATCCGCGTGGTTTGGCGTTGGACTGCCTGCCCGTCAAGGACGGCACCAGACCCGCACGAGCGCGAGGGCAGGGTAGCAGTCGAATCTGTGGGGAGCTGCACTGCTCGGCGGGGCATCACTCCCTGCGACATGCGTGGCAGATATGCTCCTCTTCTTGGTGAAGGGAGATGCTTTGGAAAGGGCAACTGGCAAGCACCATCTACAGCTGCTCTGTAATCATGAATGCTATTCGTTTCTGTTGACGTCTGGGCTGCCTGTTTCTTGCGCCCTGTGGGTGGGGGTGGGCGGGGATGGGGGCTAGGGAGTGCTAAGGGAACTCGCTGCGCTATGAGACGGATGCTGACAGGCGCTGTTTCACAGCTGTCAACTTGGATGTTTGCAGGCACAACACCGCTTGTTCTTACTTGTGGGTTCACTTTTCAGGTCGTCTTGGACCCAGAAACGCAAGCGTCCAGGCGATTCGGTTTTGTTAAGTTTGAGTCGACTGGGGACGCAGATCTGGCAGTTTCCCAAGCACATGGAAAGGTGCGTGTTCTGATGAATTTGGGGCTGTGAAAAGATGTCAGGCATTGCTTTATTGCAAACCTTCTGTTGGCAGAAATGCAAAAGAATGTGTGCTCTTTGTGCTCATTCAGCTGCCTGGGAGGATGATGTCCGTGAATGCTGTGAGCTCTGAATCTGGGAAATGGAATATTTCAGTGCAGATTTTGCATTTCAAGTGCACCCAAGGAGATTTATGTAGGGCACACTGTACGCAAGAACGTTACACTTTTCGCTTCGAACCTCTCCTCTGCTCAATCTCCTTGAAGGGACCTGGGCAGGTGTTTTCCAGGGCCATAATGTGACTGCTGGATTCTGGCAGACCTTGCATAAGTGCGAGTTGCACTCTGTATCTGGGGTGCTTACCAACCAAATGAACCCCCCTTGCTGCTGGGGATGATTGTGGTGTGCTGTGGAGTCGCAGCATTCCATCACGGATTCTTAAGTGGGAGATATGATTCCGCTGTTGGCAGGCCAACCCAACATTATGGCCATAGGACCGCGCCAACAGAAGCGGTGAAGTGATTGGTCAGACTATGTGCATTTCAGTGGCTTACCAGTTGCCAACCTGCTTGATCATGTACCCAGCCCTGACTCTGTATTCGTCATGCGACTCTGGGTGGGGGTTGCAGGTTGTGAAGCCATATTTGTAGCCGTGGCCCAATGGCAAGGAACAGACCATGCCCTGAGCTTCAATTCTGTACTGCATTTGTACCTGGATCCTTGTGTGCCTGTAGACATACCCTTGGCTTTGGCTCAGTGCTGTACCTCAAGTCTTAAGGGTGAAAACCTCGTCTTGAGGATGTGGGAGGCCATTGACAGCTGTTGTGTTGCAGACGCTCGATGGGAAAACCATCCGGTGCAATCTGGCAAGATATCCGCCACCAAGTAAAAGACAGAGGTCAGAAAGAGAAAAGTGGAGAGAGCGGCCAAGAGACAGAAGAGGAATGAGGTGAGCACAAGATCGGACTGTGCACATAGGGGCTGCTTGTGTGGTGGTTCAATTCTAATGCTAGCAATAGCTGGTTTGGGGACATGATCAGTGTGGTATGTATGGGAACTGGCAATTGATACGGCCATGCCCCTAGGCTATATCCATGATGCGGTCATCTGGCCCTGAGTGCTCTGTTGGCCAAGCGATTCATCGGGTTTGTGGCTTGGCCAGCCTACCGCACACCCTAAGTGCAGCCACATATCACTGTGGACCAATGCTGCCAATCTGAACAGCATGCTCCCATGGCACCATGGCAGTCCCTTTGCCCATCCCGCTTTCCCGTTTTTGCGCCTTGCTCAGGAGTTCAGGAGTAGTGTCGTGGGGGTCTGATGTGTTGGAGCTTTGTTGAGGGTGAGCGTTGAGGTGGGTCGATATGACTGGAAATGTGGCCACTGGTGCACCTTCAGGGTGCCAGGTGTGCCTGTCGCAGCGTTTGAGATCTGCTCTTTCCAAGTTGCACAGCGGGCTGGACGTGTTGCCTGACAGTGGCCCCCCGATTGTGTCTGAGTTGTGTCGATTGTGCCATGCCTTGATTTGTCTGATTTCAAGTTCTTTTGCGACAGTCACACCAGAATTTCTCATCATGTGGGAGGTGAGTGGATGTGCGATTGTTAGACGTATGGAGCCAGTTGTTTATTCAGGCACAAGAGCACATCCATCCCCTGGCCTGAAGGTGCCCAACATCGTTTAGTAGGTGCAAGTGCTGTGATTCGTTTTGTTTTGGAATCGGGTCATCAGATATTTAGGAATTCTGCCCGTATCCTGTGTTCTTAGTTTGTGTGGAGATGGGTGCTGTTGCCTTGAGCAGTGAGTGACAGCCAGGCATCCTGCTTAAGTTCAGAGGTGCTCTGGCTTTCAAGCAGCTGATCCTGAACTGAACACCCATGGGACCCTCCATTGCAAGCCCAGCATCAGTTCTGGAGTGGGTGGTGTTCCTTGATCCATGGAGGCGCTGCAGGTGCACACCTAAGCCACTCTTGAAATGCTTGACCCTCACGTGCTTGGGGCTATTTGTGGCCTGCAGGGTTCGCGGTCGGGGGGAGTACAAGTATCATCGGTCAGTTTCTCGCAGCCCTGGGCGTTGGGGTGATGGCTCACCAAGTCACGCTCGCTCCATGTCTCGCAGCGTGTCGCGCTCCATAACCCCACGGAGGAAAAGAGCAAGGCACACGCGTAGCAGGTGAGAGGAGTTTCTGCATCTGTTCTTGCTTGAAGTAGGGAATTTTGCATTCAAGAGTCCAGGTGCTGTCCCCTGTAGCTGTTGTTACTGCAGATCAGAGCAGATGGAATATGAAAAATTGTAGCACATTGTGTCTCTGAATACGTGTCTGTCTCTGGTTTGGGATAATGAGTTCCAGCTCAGCCATCACAAAGAATGGAGAAGGAACAGAAATACCGGTAAGGAGCATGCTGACAGTTTTCTCTGGCACCAAAGATGCACACTCATTAGCTGCGAGTTCCTTGTGTAATACCGATTCAGCTGTGTGCATGACATTCCTGTGACAGCGTGTGGTAAGGTTGGCAATATTCCCCCTCTTGTTGGACATTGTGACCGAATAATCTGGCATGCCCACTGGCAGTTGGGATGTGGGTCCTGTTTCTCTCCCTGGAGAGGCTTGCCTGCAGGCTCACCTGGTGATCCTTGCTTTTTTTGCGGTTTGAGCAATGTGCAAGCCATGTTTTGCATGTGATAATCATTTGTGCATCATGAACAGACACAATGCATGGACATGCTGCTCACGTCAGCTTCTAGATAGAATGTTGTGCACGTGTTTAAAACGTGACGTTCTTGCACATGTGCTTGTGCTATGGTTTTCTCATACATGGGTGAAAATTCTTGATAGGTAATTGACGCGATTGTGCCCGGCCACTGGAAGGAAGCCTGCCCTTTTGTTTCTGTCTCACTTAGCACTGCTCACACCTGGTCCTCGTCATGGCCATGGAGAAACCTTCGGCTTTTGAACGCGCAGTCCACAGGAGACGGGACCTGGAGACGTTCGACTATCAAACGCGCAGTCCACTGGAGATGGCAGTTTCTCGTACCATCATTGTTGTTATGAGCAGCTGGAGGCAACCATTCTGTGTGCACTTCCACAGGAGCTACAGCAGGAGCCGTAGCCGAGGGTGGAGTCCTCGCTATGGCAGGGATCGCCGCAGATACAGTCGGGGCTACAAGGCAAGGTCGAGGTCTCGAAGTGACCCAAGGAGGAGTAGAGCTGGGAAGCGCTCCCGGGGAGCAGCATCCCCAAGGAGCTCCAGTTCCCTGGGAAACTCGTTCACCTCAGGTGGGGTGGCATCTCCATTTGTCTGGAATGCAAACCCTTGCAATGTTTGTTTGGTTGTCTGATGGTTCCAGGGGTTCAGTCACTCCCAAGCCTGGTTTGTGTGCATGTGTACATATGTAAGAAATTGTGGCAAGCTTCTGCTGTGCAAAATGGCTGGTCAAATGCTGAGTTGATACGAAGGCATTGCTCGCTGCTTTGGCAGCAAGGGTCAGGCGAGAGCAGGCCCCTTTCTGTTCCCTGCACTTGGGATTGTTCACTGCGGCCCAGTTTGAATGTACAACTGCTTTCCCAAACGATTCTTGGGACCATTGGACTGGGAGTGCACTGGCCCTTCTTTGGTGGTTCACAACCCACTGAGTTCCCAACAGAGACACAACTACAGATACCCAAAATGGCACTGGTAAAAGTCAGATGCCTGTGCTCTCTCGAAGTCGCTGTGGTACAGTGTGTCGATTGTCAACATAACAAAGTGTGTGGATGTCCAGGTGCCTCCAACGATAGTCGCAAGATGGCCAAGGCTGTGGTGACAAACACGAGGAAGGACTTACTGGAGGCCAAGAAGCGTGAACAGCAGCTGATCAGCAGGGTTGCTGCCCTGGAGGCGGACGTGAAGAAGGGGCAGGGTGCCAAGGAGGCTGCAATGGCAAGGGTGGAAGCCATGAGCAGCCAGGTGAAGGCAGTGGGTGAGAGAAGCAAGAACAGAGGGGCCATGCTGGCCAAACTGGTGGAGGCGTTGAAGTCTGTGGAAGACCTCAGGGGAAGGGTAAAGGTGAGACTTAAGGGCCCTCCTGATAGCTTTGCTTTCAACCTTAAATTGTTGTGTGGATGCACTGTGGCCTTTTTTGGGTTATTGATTGCTGCTCCGAAACCAAAGTATCACCATATTAATCTCCATTTTCCACAACCACCACCATTCCACGTGGAACAACTTCCTGTTTGTTTTCTGTATAGACACATGCAAGCAAAGATAGTGACTGAGCTTGCCATTCTCGGCACTGGGCAGGATAGTGGGGAGCTGGTGATGTTCCTTGTGCATTCCTTGCTGTTGCCTGCTGGCATCTATTGGTGGCTTTCGTCATTTATAGAACAATACGCTTGTGGAAAATTTCTGTGTATCGGTATGTTGCGCTTTGTAGTGATGACCACAGACCCTTGTACTTTGGAAATAACAGACGTAGTTTTGGGTTTTCTGGTTGTTCAGAGGAGGCAGCCCTTATGGCTGTTTCACGATTTTGAACTGTAATTATTGGTGTGCCCATGCTGCCCATCAACACCTCCACAACTGCCAAGAATCGGCGCAGCAAACTCCTTTTTTCCTCCTCTCAAGCCACACCCTGCAAAGTGGAAGGAGGAGAGGGGGGGGAAGGGGGGGGGGAGGAAATGGTGCTAATATTCGTGAGCTAGCAATGTGGGTGGATTGAAGCCCACCATGGTCCAAAAGGCGATATTGCAGTTTTTTGTGACAATGAACAAGCACAATCGAGCACTGACACTTGTGTCAAGATTGTCCAATCCCAACCAGGAGTCTGCTTTGCTCAGGAAAGCTTGATCCGGCTTCCTGACCCCGGTTTTGTGAACACTTATCAGTGATTTTTTTGGGTTGATGGATGGATCTCTCGTGCATGATGGATGGACTGTGCCCACAGGACGCAGAGTGCTTCCTGGAGGACCTGACGCAATCCGCCATCGACATGATGCAAGAAGAGGAGCGTGAGTTCGAACGCGAGGAACAGGTCAGGAGGGAGGCGGAGAGGCTTGCAGCTGCGCAGCGCAGCCTGGTAGAACAGAACCCGGCCCCTGAAGAGCCCAGTGGCAAGCCCACCGAGAACGGCGTTGAGAAACTCGATCCGCCGGACAGCCCGGATGCCAACGACGATGCCAGGCAGACTCGCGAGGGTGATAAGTCCGCGGAAGGGGGGCAGGGCTGGAGGAGGCCGCTGACGTTCAAATTCAACTTGTGACCCTCTGATGGGGCGCCGGAATGGCGTCATTGTTTTGGATGGGATTTGGTGGCGTCGTTGGACGCATGTGTCGGACAGTTCACAGGTCGTGCCAAACTTGGGGCGGCGACCTGCGTGTAAACCGAGACAGGTGACACGATGCGCACTGCACTGGTCTTTTGCATCTCCCTACATGCGATGTGCGCAATTGCAGCTGTGTGCTTAGCAACCAGTGGATGCGGGTTTTTCTGCGCCAACCTGGTGAGCAAGAGGACTTGAAGAGGGCACTGAGCAGCGAGCGACATACCACGGGGGGCTTGTAACACCATCCTGGTACACCTTAAGCTATGGCCACTGCCGATGGCCTACGAGTGTTTATGCCTGCAGCGAGTGCTGTGCCACTAATTGAAAATCATCATGAAATTAACAGAGACATGTGGCTGCGCTTGAAGTGTCGTTGGTGCACATCCAACCAACTCTGGACTGTGTCACTTCACCATGCTACTACACTGCCCTTGACTGCGCATTGTTTGTGATGCCACGGCCAAAACGAGCGGCTGATCTGTCCACATGCCGATGTCGGGATCTCTCTTGAAGCCACACCGCCAACAAGGATCGCTGGTTGAAGCCTCCACTCCAATGAATCCCGCTGCTGCCGCAGCAGCTGGGAAGACATCTTCGGCGCCCCACGCCCAAGACGACCAGCGCTGCGCAGGCGTCGGCGTCGGCTTTGTGCGCAGCGCAAATGACCAGAAATGACATTGAACCCCGCCGTTAGTGACAAAAATGGCAATAATGCAAAATAAACAAAAATTGACAAAAGAAACTGCTTAGTTGTTAAAAAAAATGACTAAATAAGTAGATTGTGCACAGAAAAACACAGCACAGTTCCTGAGGCGTCACAGGGGGTGCGTCTCCCCGCTGGGCGCGTTTCCACGGTACAGGGCGGCCGATGGGGCCGCTGGTGCTCTTAAGCGGTCTGAGGATGGCGCTGGCGCCGGGTCGGCGCCCTCGGCTGGGTCGGGCTAGCCTCTCCGGCATCTGGGGCGCAATCGAAGCTGGTCGTCCGCAAAGCGACGCGGGCGTCCCGCCCCGCGGGGAAGGCCTGCGCGGCCCCCGTCGCCTCGCCCGCGGCGAGGTGAGCCTGACTGTGCTTCGCTGCGGTGCTTCAAGTGGCGCGGTTGAGGAGCCGCAGAGAAAGGGCCTGCTGGGTAGGATGACGTCCCGCGACTGCGTCGTGCTGATGGCCATGGGCGATGCCCATCAGCGCACGGGGGACTCGGTGCGGGCCTTGGCGGGGGAGGGGCCGGACCGATCGGAGGAGGGGCCGTCGGTGGGGCCCATGGCTGATCCCGCGACTGCAGAGGTCAGTTCGAGCGGCGAGGTGGGTGCATTAGGGGGGGTTTCTCTGGCTCGGGCGGGGCCTCTGACGGTCCAAGTCGGGACTGGTATTGCCTTCTGTCCAGTTTCCGTTTGGAGCCCTGCTCTTGCATATGCATGTGGCCAAGTACTGTTCCAGCATTGGTAGAGATTGAGATGCTGAAATATTGCACATGTGCTACGATTGCCGAAAATAATGGCGAGTGAAATTGCGCCAACAGCGTTGAGACAGTCACGATGCGCGTGCGTGGCGTTGCAGGCACTCGGTGAGGCACCATCGGCCAGACCCGTGATGCTGATCCTGGTCGGGATCCAGGGCTCGGGGAAGAGCACATTCAGCAAGGACCTTGTGGAGAAGGGCATGTCGACTTGGATGCGAGTCAACCAGGACTCCGTGCGGTCTGGCGGCAGGGGAACACGGGAGCAGTGCCGGCGGGCCGCCAAGGAGTGTCTCCAAAGGGGCATCAACTGCATTGTGGACAGGATGAATCTGACTGCAGGTGCCCCTCCCACTTTGGGACGCATAGGCATTGGGGACGACTCCTGCATGCGGAAATATGCCCGTCATCGCAAGGGTGCCAGGGCTGCATTTCATGGTCTTTGGAAAAATCCAAACTAAAGAATTTAACCACTTCCCTGCGCAAATATCCACACAAAACCGGCATCAATGGGTGCATCTATTCTCTGTGAATATCTATTCGCCTGCCATCTATCCCTTGTAAACAGCAAGAATTCAATTAACGTTGTTGATGGAATTGTGCAGGCCAGGACAATGTTCCTCAGGTTTTGACAAATGTGATCAACAGATTGCCTCGTTTGTTGTGATTATTCACAGGACACACACCTTGTCCCAAAGATGTCCTGTGTTTGTGTGTTGTGACTTGTGCACAAAAGCCATGGGCACAGAGGCGTTTGCATGTAGCCAATATGCAGAGGGAAACTGCATGTATACGCACCTATCACATGCAAATGCAGCCTGTGTCCCTTTGTGCAACTGAATGTCTCAGAAAAGCATTGCTGCACGATTGCGTGATGGTGTTAGCACACTGATGCACCCTGTGGCATGGTCCAGGGGAATTGGTACTGTTGCTCATCAGTGTATTGTTCCCACCATTGACAAAAACATGCCATGTAAGGTGATATGTCTTCAAAAGTAATCGAGATGCTGATCTAGAAAACACTGCCCCTGTGTGGCCATCGCGCAACAGCTTGATGCCTGCTTTGTTCAGTGGCAATCTGTGCCTTTGTTACCTTGAGCTGCCTGGAGGGTAGCTGTTGCTTAATCGAAAAACAAAAGCGAATTTGCACAGTGTGCTCTGTGCTGCAGATCAAAGGCAGACATTCATTCAGCTCGCTTTAGAGCTAGGCTGCGAGGTCCACTCTGTTTGTCTCAATCTGCATCCCAGGCTATGTGCAACTCGTGTGGGACAGCGTGAAAACCATGAGGGTGGTGTGGAAGGTCGGATGGGAAGGCGTTTGGTCTATGCAGCATACAGCAACCTGTTCCAAAGTGGGCCACCAAGCACAAGTGAAGGCATCAGGTCAGTGTCAATTTGCAATTCCCCAAAGGATGCACAGAACGCTCTGCTTTTGTGGAGGAGCTTCTCTGGGAAATTGCAGAATGTGGAGGAAGCCGATGGTTTCGGAGCAGTGGGGAAAATGACCAGATGGGGCATTCGATATTCCCGACCACTGGGAAGTTTGAAGGCAAGTTTGGGGCAGACGAAATCCAGGGTGAAGTGGAGTGCAGGAGTGGGCAAGCACAGCAGTCCGACTGGTGGCAATCAGGAGATCTCTCCTCCTGCCGTGATGGATGTAGTACCAGGGCGAAGGAAGCCAACCAAGTGCCATCGTGTAGATCGGTCCCCAATGCAGTTGCGTGGGAAGAAGGGTGGGGCTGCTGCATCTGGACTCCAGATTCTGGAGATGGGGGACACAGCCCATCTGGCAGAAAGCATTTTGGCACATTCCTGAAGTGCAGAGAGCTACCCAGAGGAGGAGGGCATAACATGTTGATGGCATTTGTACATACACCCACAGTTTGCCACCATCATTCAGCCATCGGCAGAGATCCTGATTTCTTAGGGATCAAGCACCTGAGGAAGCAATGCAATCTGCAGCTGCAGAGTTGAAGCCAGTGGCTGACCACTGTGGTGTTGCAAGACAGTCTTGTGTGGGTCTGTATGAGGTCCAGTAAGCTTGCTGACTACTGTGAATGATTTCTGTTGACTTTGATTGGTCTACTCGAAGCACGAGCACGACTGAAATTCTTTTGCAGTGCCCTTCCTCTGGCCAATTGCAAGAGCATCGGTTCAGCTGGAGTTCAGAGCATCAAGGAGCCTGGCCGAGGCAGGTGGGTGGCTCGAGCAAGTGTGCATTGCCATCAGTCCCTGAAAATGATCCAAGCAATACAGGAGGCGTATAGGAATAGCATATAGGAATGGCACACACGCAGCTTCGCTGACCGATAGTGGTTGGTGTGCACGCACACTTGTGGTGTCATGGGCAGAATAGGGGGCATTCTCAACTGGTGGCCTCGTCAGCTCACTGGACTTCCCTTGTTTCTTGCCTACTGACAACAGCACCAACGTGCACCATGGCGGAGCCGCAAATGCGCTGGTGATGTAGGTACAGACAGGTATTCCCTTCAGCCAAGCTTTCAAGGAACACTGGGGGTCAGCAAGAAGTTGTACTCGAGAATTGGGACGTGTTGTCAGCTTTTCGATGCAAGAAACTTGGACATGTCTTGGGATGGTTAATATTTAATTGCCAATTTTTAATTGCGCCTGTAACTAGGGGTCTCTGCGCCCTTGTGCATTGGGTTTTCAGTAGAGCGTGTTCATTCCGGGTAGAACAGGCCCACTGGCTTCCAAATGGAGTGTACACAGACACGATCTGAGACCAGGAATCCTGACACAAGATGGTGTTGCCTGCATCAGATGCCAACACCACTAGGATGTGTGCATTTAGTACATTCGCACACCGATATGTATGTGATAGGTATTTACATAACGGCCAGGACAGGTCTAGACTTTTGCACGATCACCCTGTAACCATGCGCTCACTTTGGCAAGTTGCTCTCCAGTCTCGGGCTCCAATTGTCATAAGATGAGCATGTCGCCATTTCTGTAGCCACCACAATAGACTATAGTGAAAACGGGGCCTCAGGGATCAAGGCACGGGGGCGACAGCCGGATAGGCTGAGACGCGCCAGATGGCGGATGGAGGCAAGAAAACCAGCACGACTGGACAGACAAAAGAACAAAATAATGGTTTGTCGGCTGCCTCATTGCCCAGATGCGTTCCCCTTGTCGAGGGCAGGGGCCCTCAGATGCCGTGCATGTGCTGAAATCGTACAAAGCCCCATCCGTGCGCATTTCACTCGTGCACAGTCGCCGTTGACGTCGAGTCTCAGGCCCCCCCCCAACACACACACCACCGCCACCACACGCCCCCTCCCCTCGACCCCCGCCGCCTAACTTCACCGCCACCACAGCTCGCCCGCTACTCCCCACCATCCCCAACGCAAAAGGGCCCGCTTGCGGAGGCCGGCACAGGCCCGCAACCGCCGTCTCCCCCGGTCTGCCGCCGGTCAAAGTTGTCAGCACCACCTATGGAGCAAGTCGCCGACTGCCACAGCCCCTCCACCTCTGGGCGCGACGAGAGCGCATCTTCCTATTCCTACCGCGACATCGCGGCATCCATCTTGATGGAGAAGCGCGCCAGGAAGCAGGTGGCGCCCCGCCCGGAAAAACCCTAGGGCCTGTCGCAGCAGACTACAGGCGGCCATGTACTGCGAATGTTGCGGCTCACTGTGGCGATGGGACAAACTGTGTTTGCCAAAAAGCTGTTCTTTCAGCCGTCGCGGAAAGCGTTGCAATATCCACAGGATGCCTATGGCTTTTTTTTCTGAGGATTCCTGCTCAGGATAGACTCCTCGCGTATTTATGCGCTGCCGCCCATATTTAATACAAACATTTGACATCAATGTGCGAGATTATTTGGGATCAAAAGGGGAATCCTGCGCACCTTGGGTATACAGCTTTTGAGATGATGCTGGAGTTTATTTAGGACCTTGGGGTGTACGGCGATCATACACTGGACATCGCTTGGGCGGGTCACTCCCATGAAAGCGGATCATTCGCTCGATTCAACAGCGCCTCTCCCCAAAGAACCAAGTAGTTTCTCTCCAAGTGCCCGCATGATTCGGGAACCGGCAGTGCGCGTCGACTCTTTGAGCGTCGACGTGCCAGCGTCGATCCTTCACCAACGCCTTCTCGCCTCGCCGATTTTTGCGCCGCAGTTTTGTTGCAAAGGGCCAACAGAAAGTTCGGACATCGGCCCCTCAAGCCCTGCGGGCACCCCCGCCTCCCTCCCACGCCCCCTTCGAACGCTTTGCGAGCAAGTGCAAGGGCGTCGCTACACTTTCGAGGTAATTCTTGAAAAGATGTTACAAAGAATATGAGCGATACGCTAGATACAAGCGATGCAATACATACCAAGCACGAAAAGAATGCAAACGACGCAAAAGGATTCAACTGATACCACAAATGCAAAGAGTTTCAGCATTCAAGGACGGGCCGACGTCTGCCCAGGTGGAGGAGGACACCTTGCGGCTGTACAACCGAGTGCGGCAGCTGCAGAAGGAGGAGGAGAAGGCGGCTCGTCGCATCCAGGAGACACGCGGGCGGGCGGAGGAGTTCCGCCGCCTGAGGCAGCGGAATGAACGGAGGCAGATGGAGCGCGCGGGGCGAATGCGAGAGGCGGCCGCCAGTCTGAGGGCCCTGAGGCGCGGCCACTTGATGGCCAAGCAGGAGAGCCGCCGAGCGAGGCTGGAGCGCGTGGTGGCCGTGCTGCAGGAGAAGCAGAGCATGGTGGCGCAGGTGCGTATATTCTGTTGAACGAATTTCACTCAAGAGTTCATAATGACGTAAATCGGGAGGAGCCCATGGTGGCCAGCACCTCAGCTGAGGAGCGCACTGCTCTTCCACGGCCTTTCTGAGAAAACTAGCAGAAACGAACGTTGTGAAGCGGTGCGCCTCACACCACATGTCCCTCAATTGGGCAGACCTAGAACTTGTCCACAAGTTGGAACCGCCCAGCTTGGGCGCCGAGGGGGGGCGTGCTAAAGGGCAACAGAGGATGTCAGGGGCGCGGGAAGATCGGGGTGATGGCGCTGTGCAGGTCTCGGGTGCTGAGCTCACGGGAATGGATTCTTCTCACGCGATGAAGCAAAGCGTTCCCGCAGATCTAGCTGCGACGGTGGCACAGTGTCGCCTTCCCTGGCGCTCAACGTGGCGGAGCATTCTTGTGTGTTTGATAAGTTGTAAGCTCTTCGTTTTTGGCTCCTTCATGAGAGTGTCCCCGTACTTTCCTTTTTGAGATCATCCACCGTAGAGTGGGTGCCAAGAGGGACGCAGGCAACCGCTGCCCCCAGAGCCGTCTGAACGGCTAAGGGCGAAGAGGAAAATTGCAGTACATTACGTGGAATTCTCGGCCGCGGTTTCCTTCGGAGGTTCGGCATGTAAATCCTTTCGGATTTGCGGGGCAGGCCAAAGAGGAAAGGGCGGAGATCGAGAGGATCATGGAGGAGAACCGGCTGCTGAGCAGGCGTCGAGCCTTGGAACAGAAGGAGGCGGTGCGGAAGGCGCAGGCGGAGGGTGGGGAACGCATCCACAACATGCGCTGGGCCAGGGTGCAGATGGTAAGGGGGAGGTGCGCCACCTTCGGTGAGGGGCGGGAAGAGGTCTGGCTCTCTTTGCAGATGGCTTCGGGGATGCCTGTGAAAGTAATCCAATGCATGAAGTGCGCTTAACGTTTACTGCTTCGTTGTTGATGGTTTTTTAAATGTTTGTTTACGATTCTCTTCAGTTACGCGGTGTTTTTGCGCAACGAAATTATTCTGGTACCTGAGCGGATGAGAATGCCGCACTGCGTTGCTGTGTCAACAGGAAACTGTAAATGAACCGTCTATCACAGGCACTGACCACCGCGAACATTGCATAGCTTTACCTTGCGCGCAAAATTGACGTTTATGGCATATGCCTGCATACAGCACACTTCTGAATCGACGTCCCAAATCTACGGCCCGTAGGATCGGAGAGCGTTGTTCTCCCCGCTCAGTGAACATCTCCGTGGCAGTCTGCACGCAGCTGTTCTACCATTGCGCAATGTGCGCCAAGCGAATGTGGATGGACATTCGATTGCATGTGATCACTGCTTCCCTCCACAATTTCATCCCGTCGCTTTTGCAAGGCGATGTGATACATCCATATAATTGCAGCCAGTGTTGCTTATTTACTATTTCTGGTCTCTTACCAGGCCCATGAAGACTACGGACGCCGCCTGCGTGAGGAGGTGGAAGCAAGGCTTCAAACTGAAAAAGAGCTTGCAAACCTTGTATGTCATCTGTAACAGGCTTGGTTTTTGCATTTACGTTCACGTTTTTACGTTCATGTTTTGACGTTACATTTTAACGCGCGAAAACATAAATTTGTGAAAGGAGCTATTTTTGCGGCTATTTTTACGTTTTCACGCCTCATTGGGACACCCAGATTACAAGTTAAAACTTGCGTACAGTGATAAGTGCTGGGCCATCTCCAGCACCGGCAACACAATATCCATCTCGCCTCGGCAAGCGCAACGATGGCATGGAACAAAAATTCGCTTTCTGCCCATTCCAGTGCACCTGAATGCCACTTCTCGGACTCCCAAGTCCGTATGTGCTGTCTTTATGTACACAGGTCTGTATTTATGTTGTGTTAACGTATTTCTACGCGTTCTTACGGGCGAAACGTAAAAACTATTTATTATGCGTAAAAATGTAAATACGATCAGTTTTTACGGCGTAAAAACCAGGCCTGATCCGTAGGAAGTCCTGTACCATTGATGAGATCTTTACCAATCGCACCTCCAACTTCCCCTACTATAGTACAAAACTAGCTAGTTTGGTGGGTAGTACCCACCATGCTCATTCCGCCAAATCCCTCCCTCAACCCTCACCCCCAATGCAACGCCAATTTAATACTGTAATGTTAATATAGCATATTTTGTGAATGTAATGTTGCCAATGTGCCTGGCAAGGATCTTTTGATGCAAGGTGATGATGTTTTAATAATAACATAATCAATTGCATAGTGTCTTCTAATTTCATTAGTTGTTAGACCATTTCTTGCAAAGCGCGACCATTGGTCAAGGAAATGCCTGAAATTTGCCATTACATTTCTCACTTAATTCAGCAAATACATCAACTCAGTGCTCATATGTTGCATGAATGAGATATTCATGCTCAAATTAATCTTATGCACCATCCTCTCCATTCTTTAATACTGAGTCCATTGGCACAAATTTGGCTCCTTGACACCGTTTGTTGCCATTGAATGGCAGGCGCGCATGGAGTTGGAGCTGATTGAGGCCCTAAAGCGCAAGCAAAAGGAGCAGAGGCTTGCGTATCAGCAGCTAGAGGAAGCCTTGGGCATCTGCCATCGGTAAGATGCCACCGTCATGTTTTATTTACAAAGAATGCTATGTCCGTACCTACCTGCATCACGTGGGTGCCTATTGAAGGTGCAGTCACACCCATCATAGCCCTGAAGGTGTCTGCGCATCTTTGATTCATTGATTTATGCTTAGAAAGCAAAGCGTGAACTACAGCATTGCCAAAAACAAACAGAAAGTTGTTGTTAGAGCTTAAGGTTGCGTCATTGCAGACTTGCACTATTATGTCGACGCTTTCAGAAACGGCAAAATGTAGTACTGCTTAAACCGGCAATCTGCTTTAGATTGTCATCTTTCATTTGTGACATCATTTAAGAAGAGCTGGTATAGGACAAGTACCTTGCAGTTCTTGTTTGTATCAATTTTTCCGAAAGGCTCTATCTGTTTGAGAGAAATATCCATCCATTCGCCATGAAACGTGCTTGATTATACTTTTTCAAAAAACGACTTGCAGGAAATTTCGCACAAACCAGTACTGCAAAGTACTGGAACTTACATTGGTTTACCCAAATCAAGATTTTAAGCCTAACTTCAATCTCTCTTGTTGTTTGCTATCTATTTGCCTTACACTGAAACAATTGAGAAACATCAGTACTTCGGACACAGGGTCAGCAAGGGCAAAGCACTGAGTGGTAGGCAATATGCAGTACATCCACAAGTTCTTGTTTTCGCAGTTCATTTTTCAAATTCGACAATGTATCCAACAACCTGGGATTGCCAACTTTGCATTGGTGCTGTCTAAATTCTTGCTTCCTCGGTTTAATCGAGACTGGATTCAAAGCTCGTGTGAATGATCCTTATCAGGAAATTGCCATCCAGGATTGTTGTGATGTTCTCACGACCTGGAGTTGGGGCGCAGCAGGACGCCGACGACGGAGAACGCGGCGGCCACCTGGGAAGTCAATCCGGCCTTGGCAGATGAGCCGAGTGAAGAGGACATCGCCAGAGTGTTCGCCAAGTATGACGTCAGCGGCACTGGTCACATATCGACGACCCAAGTGGAAGGTGACGAATGGCAGCAGTTGGTGGTGCCTGTGTCGTGCTTTGTGAAGAGCGATCATCGACGGGGAGCTATCGGGTCAAGATCAACAGAATTGGTAGTTTAGCGTGCTCATGGTGGCAGCCGCTCAAGTACAATCGAGAGCGTGTGCCGGTGATCATCGATGTGTTGGATCACTTGACGTTCAGTTGGCTCATGCGCAGCCTACCTATGGTTGTGGTCTAGTAGAAACCACTCGCTTCTTCCCGGCTGGCTCTTTCAATCCCGATTTGACTCATAATCTTTCTTCAAGCGCACTGTTCTGAAAGAAGCTCCAGCCCGCACTGAATTCCGTTTGTATGTCACTTCGCGATTTCCAGGCGATCTTCTGTCAATTTGTATGAGCAGCTGCATGAATACTAAGTCACAGTACATTGGGGTATTTGATTTCAGGGCTGCTGCAGAATCTGGGCCTCTCCTTGAAGGCCCACCAGATGAGCCAAGCTGTGTCGCAACTGGACGTCAAGGGATCCGGCCAAGTGTCCTTCGGTGAATTTCTCTTGTGGTGGAAGGGGTAAATAGCTGGAACATCAAGATTCGCCGATAGATGCTCGTTGGGAGGGCACAGTCGAAGGACTCTACGGGAAGATCATGATCACAAGGGATTGGAGCACCAGGGCGGCCCAAAGCAATCCTTGCAATATTGTGTTAGTGACTCGTCAAATGGAAGAAAAACACTTCCGATGTTACGGGGCAGCTCCTCCTCGTCGGATGTCTTTTTTCATGCCAGCCATTGTCCTCTGGCGAAATGTTGCTATGTGAGTTTTTTCAGTTTGAGGTAAGAATAACCCGGGTCTGCGCTTAAATACTTGACACGTGTGGCTCCGCGGACTGCTTGACGTCATGCGCTAGACGGCGAGGAAAATGGGAGGCACAGCAGATCTCAGCGCATAACACGATGGAAAAAAGGGCCAAATAACACTTTTGCGAACACACATAAAACACATTTCATCAAATCTCTGCACGTTAAGAATACAAGAATAACACAAACCCGTAAATTTGCACACGTTTGAACACGTGTTCTTTTGCCCCTTTTTTCCTAGTGTAAGGGAACGGGAGGATGGCATGTCACATGTCGCATGGCCTTGCGCAAGGGTTGGGTCTGGGTATGGGTTTGTGTAACAGAGTCGTCTCCCCACACTTGAAGCATTTTTGAAGCATTTTATTTTTTTTTCCCGCCCAAGGCCTCTGCAGTGGTGATGAAAATGTTGCGCTGAGCGTCGTGGTGCTTCGGAGTGGTTGGGAGTATGTCAGTTTTCCGAAGTACTGGCGCCCATATGAAAATCCTTGGTTTGTCGAGGTGCCAGAGCAGCAGCAATGCACTCCACACACTACAACTTTCTTTCAAGGCCGCCGCTACCTGCGCTGCGCGATGACGGTGAGCCGACAGCAAGCGATTACGCAAACCACATTGTGGCATTAGAATGTTTTTCTGGTGCCGGACTCTCTGGGATCTGTCTTTGTGAATACGATACACCGAAGGGCAAGTCTCAGAGCAAATACGTGCACACCCATGCGCCTCAAAAATGAGAAGAAAGCGAATCAAAAAAGATGCTAGTGTGTATCAATCACTGATCGATAATCACCATCATCCGATCACCTATTTCAGTCATTCATCATCCCTGTCTGTCCGATCCGCGAATTTTCCGCCCAAGACTTTTGCAAAATCTGCGAACAATTTTTAAAAATTCTGCAGCTGCAGAAGCGAATTGGCGTCGAACACCCTGCCATCCTCGAGCAGCTCCAACTCCACGATTACGTAAGCCTGCCTTAAATGTGTGAGACAGCCGAGGGCAGGATATAATTTGGCGTCGCCACTCCCTCCACGCTGCGACTCGGCGCTCCAGTTGCAGGCGCCAAACTCCCCGAGTCCTGCGCTCAACAGGTGATTGTGGGCGCCGGATGCACTAGCAGCATGCTTGGTCTTTGCGTTTAAGCATTTACGCTTGAAAACGTACCATTGCAAAAGGGGATGTTTTACGGCTGTGTTTGCGTCTGTTTACGGCTCTTCGGGACACCCAGGTCACATCATGAAATCGCAAACAGTGATCAGCCCTCCGCCTCGAGGTGCTCGAGTAGCTCCTCGAGCACCCGCAACACAGTCCACCTCACCCTCGGCAAGGGCAAAGAAAGGTTGTTTTGTGCCCAATCCAGAGCATCAGCTATCATTGAATTTCAGTGACAGCGGCTTTGTGTACGCTGGATCAAAATTTACATATTCTTGCACGCATCTACGCGCAAAAACATGTATACTAATTTTGCCCGCAAATATGCGTAAATGCTCAGTGTGCTACGCGGCAAAGACCAAGCATAGTCATCACCAAGCAACATTATTGAGATGCTAACTGCGCTGCGCTTTGCCGTTAGTTGATAACTGTACACGCATCCACTTACATGTAAGTGCAAGAAGCCCACTGTGCAAGTGCACAAACACGCAAAGGTAATTAGATACAAAGGGGAGGCGCGACGTGTACGGCCAGCATACGCACAGGTTCTGGGCAGACATGTCCACCGCTCTAGACCGGTGCGAGCCAAAATTAACTGCCGTAGGGTAATCGTTGGAATTTGGCTTCAGGGGTGGTCATCACGTGCCCTCATGGAAGGGGCGCTACAACGAGACCAATTTCTTTTCCTCATTGAGCCTCGCTGGACAATGAACAAATTGGTGTTTTGTCAGAAGCTAGGCCAGACGCAGTAACTTGTTAGCGACAGGCTGGAGCGGGTCGTTTGCTTCCACATGTCTCATCGCTCCTACAGCTCTACCATACAAGGCGACAGATCGGGAACTCGCCACTGGCAGTTTTGCAACCCTGGTCCTGGTGATGCAATCTTGATCATTGCGTGATCCTCACCGAATCGAAAGTTGAGTCTTGGATAGAGCAAGTGACAGCGCGCAGACAGCACGAAGTGGTTCGCCCTCTCAAGTGTGCTCGTCTTCGCCCTCTTGACGCTCAAGGAGCAGCGCCGACGGCTGGGCAACTTCACGCCATTCCCTCATCCGCCTAAATCACTTCTCGTTTACAGTATGTCATCTCTAGTTGACAGAACCTTTTTTGCCTTTAGTAAGGTATGGGGTCAGGCACAGGATGCACACTGATCGGCAAGTTGCCAGTCGCAGCGTGTAATGCAACGAAGTGGCGAACACCGCAATTTGCACGCTCGGGATTGAAGAAAAGCCTACGGGAAATTAATTTTGGTCTTCAAAATTGGCACCAGCCATGCAGTTGTACGGCTCGCAACCATGGGGAACTTGAGTGCAAAGGCGGCAAGGCGTCAATTGGTGTGTTCACCGAACTGGGGCCACTCGGTGATTTTCTTCCCTGACGTTTGTCCGAATAAGGACGTGTTCCACCGTTTTCAGCCCAACAAGTTGTCCGAAATAGTCCCTTCAGGACAACAAATTGCCCCTTCAGGCGAAGTTGAAAGAAAGAACGGACTGTCCCGCCAGGCTCCTCCAGTCGCTCATTTGAAGTCTAATGACGACACAAATCGTCAATTCTGACGTAGAAATACCCCGCGCTGGGGCCCCGTGTTTGCCATCCAGCCCTTCCCCGTCTCCCCTCGCGCCTTGGTGCACGAGATGTCTGCTGCGCAGAGGCTGCAGGAGGTGGAAGCTCGCTTGGCGGAGCTCTCCCGCAGCAAAGAAGACCTGAAGGCGCAGATCGTCCATGTCGTGTCGCCCCAACCTGACGTCGAGGTACGCGTTGGGGGCCCCCCTTCCCCAGCACACATCAGGCCATGTTCGTCTGCAGCGACCACGCGCGGCGCCATGACACTCACCTTCCTCGCAGGAGACCATCGCCGCGGACTCTGGGATCGATCCGCACGAAGTCGCTGCTGGCCTGGCGGCAGCCGTGGACGCAAAGCTGCACGGTGGGGTTCATGGCTGGAGGGTGAGGCGACGTGGGTGGGATTGCTGTTTCGAGGGAGAATTCGTGAAGGCGCTCGCGAACGGCCTCAAAGCGGCGGCTTCGCTTGCCTGCTGGCGTCGATTGCGCAAAGTCGTTGTGCAATCGAGTCATGGACTGGTGGCGCTGACCTGTAGTAACAGTGACGCTTCCCAAGGAAGGAAGGGAACTAGGCGTCCGATCGCAGCGCGTTGCCGGTCGCAAGTCTCTTGGCTTTACGGCACTCGTAGCTGGACCACGCCAGCTCGGAATCCCTCGCTGTGGACTGTCCATCATCTGCGAGGAAAATGGACCGATGGTCGTTGCTGATGATTGCGCGGGTGCCGTCAACAGTGAAGAGCCTCAAGGAGCTTCAGGAGCCCATGAGGGAGTTGGAAAGGGCGGCGAGGACAGTAGTGAGGAGTGCCGCCGAGGTGCGTTTTGGGCTACCGGGATTCGCCGCTGATGATGCGAGTCAGTGGGCGATTCTGCGGGAAACACGAGGGAGCGGGAACCACGGGCCAGTAACTATTGCGCGGGTGTTTGGGGTCGTGCAGTGCCGAGTTTGGAGCGAAACATGAAGGCTGTTGGCTTGTTTAATGGCAATTTCAGGCAGTGCCGTGAGTGTGAGCGTAGTGTGCCATTGTGCGTTTCTAAATTGTGCTCAGCTGTCTGTTTGGGGGGATCAACGTGGCAATCCTCTTATCTAGCTGATGGTCCATGGGCATCAATTCTGACACACAATGAGGCGCTTCTCTGCGGTAGCGGAAACTGTGTGACGAAGTGGTACCAAATGAGAGCACAGCCTTGGGTGGCGAGTGCATCAAACCTTCAGTGCCACTGTGCTCAGGGTGCTGAGGCCTACTGGCAGGCAGTGGGGAATGCTTGTAGCTGCTATCGGACTGTGGGCCCTCTGTGCTCAGCAGTGGAATCAACACCAGCAGCAGTGGAACACACTGTCCTCCAAGACCTGTCACAGCAGCTGCTGTCCAGAGCCAAGGTGGGTGGACCTGCCAGTTGGGGACGTCGCTGCCGAAGTTTCATATTTGCTTTTCGTTTCCTTGTCTGGCTCGCACCCTGCTGGAACCGTCCCACACAAGTGGCTCCTGCTTTGTGTGGTTCATTTGGACACAGCAGGCCCCACACATAGGAGAAGTACCCCGATAACAGGCATTTTTGGAGATCTGCTGGCACAAGACGGGGACAAAATACTTGTGCTCATGTTGATGATAATTCTCAGCGATGCAGTGTGATCAGTAGCAACAACAGCAAGAGCATTTGTCCCCTGTGCACACAGGTGTCCTTGGCGTCTATTGACAAGGCCTGCAGGGAGCATTTGGAGCGGCGGCTCTCAGAGTGCGGCTGGCCGCCGCCATTGGCCGCCCCGAAAGGGAGTGTCTTAGGCACGGAGAAGGGTACCTCCTTTTGGGAGAGACTTGAGAAGCAAGGTGGCGGGCTGCTGGATGGCCTGCTGCTGTCACTTGCAGCTCTCACAATGGTGCAGGTTGCTGTGGAGGAGAGGACTGGTGAGGTTCGTGAGTGAGCTGGAGAAGCACGTCCCTGCTTGCTTGGCATTTGGTTTTGCTCACAGCACATTGCTGGCGGACATAATGTGCTTTCAGTGCACCTGCACTAAAGGCATAGCATGGTCAGGTCATCTGAAGCACATTGTTGTGCAATCCCCATGCTCTTTGCTAGATGGGAAGCGTGTAATGTTGCTAGTCCATTACTCTCAAATTCATGACTCAGTTGATTTTAAAGTCTGCCTCTTTGCACATGTTGTAAGAAGAGCACTGAAGCTGTGCCTTCAACTGTGCTGTTCCTAAAAAATTGCACAGTGACACTGCCAATCTGTTGTGATCGCTGACACCTGGCTCTCATCATATGCCAGCTAAGTCTGTGCACATACTCAAGAACCATTGCTGAGAGTTTTTGAGAGTATTGTGACCTGGCTGTGTATCCATCAAATTGCAACATTGAAATGTGCATTCCCCCTTTCTTGAATGGCCAAATATGGTGTTCCCGAGACCAAGACAACCAGCTGTGATGAATGCTCACATTAGGTGGTCTTGTCCGATACTTAATTCTTGCTGTAGCTTTGCAAGATCAACTCATTTAGTCAATCTGTCACCAGATTCGGATTCCTTGGCTGATTTGGGGTTGATGTGGACTTTGATTGCATTAGGCATCGCTGTACAGTAAGACATTGACGGCCTTATCAAACGCATCCCTGTCCATTCCACCTGGGCCCTTAATTCCCTGCATGTTTGTGTTGTCCTCATCATGATGTGTTTCAATCCCTTTGCTCCAAATTCTTGGAGCACCTTCTAGGAGACAACAAATAGGCACCACCACACCCTTTCAACAGTTTTGGCACCAAGCTTAGACACCTATTCTCTGATGCGTTGTTGCCAGAGAGACTGTGAAGTGTGTGCATCGCTGCTCTGAGCAGCGATGCAAACAGCCAACACAATAATGAAATATGAAGATTGGGGTTGCTTTAAGGGAAACTGTGAACAGCAATGCCACCGGTAGTGTTGGCAGTGTCAATTGGACAAGAACTGCATTTCAGAGATTGCTGTGATAAGCAGTCAGAATATGATGAGCGATGGACAGCTAGCAGAGTAGGACGATCAATCAACTGTTAGCACGGCCCTCCATCATCTTGATTGAGGTAATGGAGCACTGAGTTGTCAAATGATTAACAACTCTCTGAAATATATTCTCAGGCAACCAGCATAACTTGGGCTTTTCTTTGAACTTTGTTTCAGCCTGCTGGTGAATGCCTGTGGTTCATGGATGTTATGGCTGCAAAACTAGAGGAGCGTCTCCGCGCTCATTTTGCATCCAATCGGAAGACCAGTGACATCAATCAGCCAGAGTGGCTTTTTGCAACAGCGCTGAAGCTCATCAGAGAACATGCCGATGGCATGGCATTTTTCGAAGTGAGTGAATAGTAAGTGCACTGTGTGGGGGGATGTCGTTGGGCCATGATGTGATCCAAGTCAGTGCATTCTAGCAGTGCCTTTCAATGAGAACGAACTGCTTTGAGAATGCCATCGTCTGTGGACAGTGTGAAGGAGATTGAGAAAATGGAACCATATTCTCCTGTTGTAGGCCTTGGTGTTAGGTTGATTGGGTGCTGGCCATAGACAATCTCCCAGTATGGCATCCCTCGTGCCATCCACTGGGTGCTTGTCATCTTGCCATTGTTGTCCATTCTGGTGTGTTGTTCTTGTGCACTCGGGGGCCTCAATGCGATGAAGGCGTGTCAGGGGTGCTGCAGTGGCTTTGTTGATGTGCAAGATGTGTATCACTCTACTTGTTCAAGCCTTCAAGATCACAAACTGTCTCGTATCACGACAAGCACATCCCCCACATTGCCTGTACTGCACTTAGAGTTGGCTTGTATATAGTTGGTGTCTGACGTTGTGAGAATGTGGACTGTCCAGAATTCACATCGTATTCAAACTGTACTTGTAAACTGTTCACGTTACGAATCAGATTTGCAACTGCATGGTGGTCCCAACAGCAACAGTGGCCACACGGCTGGTCCACCTGGCCAACGTGTTAAACAAGGTAACTACAGCAGCGCAATGGATTTGCACTTCAGCGTTTAATATAATTGCTGCCTGTGCCAGGGCCGTTTGCAGACACAGCCTGTTGATTACACGCTGGCATTTCAACGCAGGATCCAGGCAGCTGTCAAGGGTCTCCTGCGGTCGTCCCATCTTCCAGCACTGCTGTCTCTAGGGTCACGAGATCTGTGGAGAGACTGGGCGGTGGCTGCTGCTCAGTTTGACAGAGACGTGGCAGAGGCTCCATTCCTTGTCAGAGAGGTCGGGGTGGCGTACAGTGGTGATGTGCAGTACAGCTGCCTCAATGTCTTCTGCGAGAGGCAGGAGTGGATGGTGAGTCTTTTTGGGTTGAGTGGGCAATAGCCTTAGTGTGTCAGTGCACAATGTGGTCAGGGGCGGTATGCTCAACCTTGGGTACCTTTTCTTTGTCAAAAGGAAAGTCAAGGTAAAACTGGGTTGCATGTGCACCCAGGTAGCCTGCGATAAAGACGACAGTGAGGCTGGGGGAGTTGTTAAGATCTGGGTGCAGTGGCTTGTGGTTATTGGGTTCTATGCAGTGGTCACAGTGGGCAGCGCTGCAAAAGTTGCTGTTGTGTTGTATGTCAGATTGGTTTGCTGCCACTGGACATGTTGCCTGCTGGATATTTGTTCCTGATCTTCCATCGTACTGTGGTAGGGTTTGGCCTACTGGCACGTGTGTGCTGCAAATGAAAATGAAAGATGTACACATGAAGCATGTTGTTGTGCAAGATCCACCGATGAGCAGTGCTTGCAAAGCGAAATTCGGATATGTATCCCTCCATCGCAATTCGAGGAACATCACTTAGATGCAGTCCAGTCTGGGCTGTCACACTGGAAGGTACTTTACACTGGGGAATTACATGGGTGTGCCGATCGTTAAGTTGTTGGCAAACCAGAGATTAAGAATTCCAAGCACATGTGTACCTTTCATCAGCAGAGGCTATCCTGCCAGCACCATTGTCGCGCTTGTGGCCATGATGGCGTCTGAACATTGGGGCATGATTGTGTTGCCTACTTGTTGCTCAATGTCACAGACTCGAGTTTTGTATGTCTGGGAGATGATGTTGCAGGACATGTTGCGAGGTGTGATAGTGGCTGAGGCAGCATAGACGTTCTTTGATGACAATGTTCCTGTCATATTGGCATACAGTTGCGATGTGTATAGCATGCAGGCTGTGTTGTGGCTGATGCAGTTACATTCTCTTGCTGCATCCTGATGCTTAAGAACGGGGCTCTGCTGCCCAGATATATTTGGAGTGTGAAGTTGGGAACCAGCGACTGGCTGCAGTAGTTCAGATTGTTGAATTTTTGTTTCCACTAAAATCCAGGAGGAGAGCATCTATTGTGCATTGGATATTCGGTTGTATGCTTCGGATAGAAATACAGGATCCATGAGACAGCTGACATCAATGGCAATGTGCTCTTGTTTCTCGAAGTAACACTGTTGCACTGCACAAGGTGATCACAGGAATACTGTCTTCCAAAATTGTCATTGCACACCAACCACAGTGGACAAAGATTAACGATAGGAGGATGTGGGGAATTAAGCAGGACGGGAGCTGACTGTGTTGTGTGCTCCCCTTGTGTGAGTGCATCAGGTGGCCTGGTGTGATGCTGAATCCCATGCACTGGTGGCTGAAGTGGAGGAACTGATGGCCGCACCCGACGCCTGGGAGCCACCTAAGGCCCAAGACTGGGAGGAAGACGAGCCCGAAGCAGCCTCTAGGGGTGGCACAGCCAGTGGGCATGAGTTGTGGCCGCCACGCTGTGCCCAGGGGGTTTGGTCCCTGGTGGAGTCAGTGGTGCAGCGTGTGGAGGGGCTGGGGATTGAGCACAGGGCCCACTACTTAAGGAACGTGGCTGGCCCTGGGCTTCAGGAGGTGCTTCGGAAGCTGGGTGCCATCGTGAAGCAGGCAGAGGCGTACAAGCAGCTGACAGCGCCCAACTGGGCAGCCAAGGTGCGGCCTGGGTTCCACATGTGATGCGGTCGGTTGTTCTTTGTCTTGAATGCTTCCAAGGGAATTGCCTTTTGGGAACAGTATCCTTGCCCCTTGGATGTTTGGGGAGTTTTTTCCTGGTGTCATCACAAGAACAGCTAAGGGTACCTGGCCTGACAGGTGCAAGGGCAGTGAACGCAAATCTGTGCGGTAGAATGTTTGGATTTTGATCCCTTTTTTAGCTTGGAATAGAGCGGCAGATTGCATCTGCAGCCTCAGATGCAGCTAAGTTGGGCTTGGGGTAAGAGTTACATGGCTGACTTCCTGAGTAAGGGGGTAGAAATCATCTGACTGTTTGTTTCTGCTGCAACCGGAAACATACAAATACATATTTGCTGCAAATACTAAAGGTGTTGCAAGCTGAACATTGCCTCACTGGTCAGAATTCGCTGCTGGTCATCACCTGGGTGTGGCTGGGTGCGGCACAAAGGGGCAACTCTGCATGCTCAGCTGTGTTTCTGTCCTGTCAATTTGGACTTTTGAATGATGGCACCAGAATTTGTGGCAAAGCAGTGATCACTGACATGCCAGTTGACCACAGCTGCTGCTGGTGGGCAGGTGTGTGGCTGTGCTTGTGCCGCCCATTACTTTGAACACCACCTTCAAGAGCTGGTGTACAATTCGTCGCTGTTGGAGGTGGGAGGCGCACAAGCTGTTTTTGGGAAAGAGATGAGCACATTGGTGGGCTTAAGGCGAGAGCAGTGCATGAAACTTGCCAAGGCCGTTGCAATGGAGTTCGGGCACACCTCTTCCAGCTACAGGTGCTGGTCACTGGCCGATTTGAGCCTGCTTGGCCTTGCCTCACGGAGGTCGGTTTTCCTACAGCAGCGATGAAAACTGCATGGACACACTGAATTCGCCAGCACTCCATGCTGAGCACAGGATGTATCTGTTCAACTATGTTGTTGGATTTTGCCAACCGCAATGCTCGACAATGGCAACAATTTTTGGATCATTCTATGGCCAGCTTGACCTCAGGGGAGGTTGCAGCCTTCTGTGATTGAACGCTGTCGATTGTGACTGACAGGCCATGATCAAACACCGGACAGCACTGCATGCGACGCATAGTAGGAGTGGGAGAAATTTTTGCATTGTTCGATTTGAGCTGGGTGTGGTGTTTATTGAGGCACTTACCTGCTCACTTCCATGACAGGAAGCAGCTCCATCTATTCTCAAGTGCTGATGGGGCGCAAACGAGCGCTGTGACACCGACACTTGCTGAAGCCATTGTTCAGCTGCATGAACGGTTTGCGATGCTCTCCACACTTATGGATGTTGTATGTTTCCGCGAGGTGTGGAGAGCCGTCGCAATGGCAGCGACAAGGTGTGTGCACATCGACGTGCTGCTCCTCAATTGGTGCTTTATCCAGTGTGCGGACCCCAGCAAGGTGCCATGGTGCTGCGGTGGCACTTCCTGCCAACAAGCAGCGGTGTTGAATGAATAAGTCAGCTTGGGGACAGCCATGCTGTTTGAAGGTGGCTATGCACATTTCGACACCACCCAACTTTCTGGCTGTAAACACAGCCATGCCGAATTGCCCGTTTGTGCTGGCAGTTGCTTTGCCTGTGCCACTTTGTGTGAAAGGCTGTTCACATTGCTGCTGGGACATTGCCTGGAATGGTATTGCCATGCATATGCTGCCCTGATGGCGGGGAGAATAAATATTTACACTCTGCACACTCTGGCAGAGTGATGTTCAACGACGTGGCAACCGAGGCGCACTTTTCACAGCAGGGGGCGCTGCTATTCAAGGCTGACTGCGAAGCCCTCATGGAGGTGTTTCGGCCATTCACTCCCCGACCGCACACACACATGAAGGTGTGGGATTGCAGCATGGGGACTGTGCAGAATTGCTGCGCATTATGTAGGCTGGCTATTATTGATTGCCATTGGCGTTGTTCGACAACTGGTATTGTTGCTGCTGCTGTTCCTTTTTCGTTATTGATGTCTCGCACTCACCAATTTTTGCACCGGCAACAAGTTTGCTGGGGAATATGCCATATATGCCACAAAACCACTGGTTTTACGAGGCAATATTTCAGACGGATGGAGTTGTTTGTCTGAACCACTGTGTGCCTGGCAACAAAATTTGATGCGAGAACGTAGGCAAGACAGATATGTGCTTCGACGTGGGTTCCTGAACATAAAGATGTTCCTTGCATTCTGCTTGCAGCAACATAAAGCAAAGTCATATGGCTTGCATCAGTGACTCATCAGACTATCATGCAGAACAAACTGCCGTGTGAGCTGAATTATTGAAGGAATGCGCCCCTGGTGGGTGGGGAATGGCAGGTGTTGTGTCCTTGTTTGCCGCGTGTTATTTGCCATTCAGCGGCCCTTCGCCACAATATTCGCACTGTGCACCGCCATTCTGCCGACGTCGCCTTGCAGATGGCAGGCAATGCTTTGCCGCCTTGTGCCAGAACAAATCCAACGGTTCGGTCACCGCGCAGGAGCTTCACGAGGCCTGCATCCTGTTAAACCTGCCGACAGACACGGCCAGGCAAGTGTACGAGGACTCGAAGGCACCGTCTCCGCGGAACGGGGTTTCCGCGCTGCTGAAGAGCCTCGGCGTCGTGAGGCTGAAGCCCGAACAGGCAATCTGCGTGCTGCTCCAGCGCATTTGACAGCAGTGGGCGCTGGCCACGCAGGCCGCCCTCCCCCTGGGCTGTGATGTGTTGCCGGCTCTCGTTCTTGTTGCACCCGATTTATGCCCAGGAACATTTGCATGCTCGGTTGCGGGCGTTGGGGGTGGTGCGCCAGTGGGGCGGTGCAGTTGCCAATGCCAGTGTGTCCGTTTTGTTGAGGGGCTGAGAGGAAACTGTTGAAAACTGGCAGGTTCCCGGTCGTGGTTGTGTTTAGCATTTCGCCTTTCTCGGGATTGGGCTTGTGTTGTCCCCACGCGGTGACGAAATTGCCAGATGGAGCATTTGGCTGGCAAGCGGGTTGGGTTGGTCCAGGTAGTCTGCATAGCAGGCGTTGTGCAGGAGCCGCGAGCTGTGCGATGGTAGGAGCAGTGGCTGGAGTCGGCTTGGAATTCGATGGGGGAGGTGCTTGTGCACCTGAGTACTGTCGGGTGGGCAATCGCCTTGGAGTTGGACAAAACGGTGCAATTGTACGAATGTGGAGATGTGAGGTTGTGGGCCGACAGCGACGGGGCATGGTCAACAACACTGCAGGTGGTGTAGTCACTCACTGAGTGGACTTTGGAAATTTGATGGCTGTCCGCCTGATGGCCGTCAATAGGATGAAAGATGTGGGCGAAGACACTATTTTGAATTTTGCATGCTTAGTGTCAATGTGACGTTAACCTCAGAACTCCCCCCTCCCCCCCTTCCTTAGCGGCAATCCTTGGTTCGATTCCAGCATGACTCAGCAACATTACCCAACAATGTCAAACAACTTCAAAATAGTTTGCAAGAGAAAAAACGACCGAAATTGTGAAGATTGCAGCAATTTGGAGAATGTGATCATCGCCAAAAGCCACAGTGGGCGATGGGAGCGGCCCCAAACCTGAAAGTTGATCCATTCTAGGGACTTCCTCGAAGATGGAATGTTTTGAGGCAGGTTTTGCAACAAGCCATGAGATATCGGCCACTGACCAGTGGCCTTTTTGTGCATCTTCCCACCTCATTTTGATTATAGTGCAGATACATAATTTCTTAGCGTCAGTGGCCGGACCCATCTCCCCATTAACGTCAATTTGACGCTAAGAGTACAAAATTCAAAATAGTGCCTTCCCTTGGCTATATACGAACACCCAGATATGTTGGCATGCTGCTGTGGCAATGAACAGAAACGGCGGCCATTCGTTGCTTTGGTTCTGTCGTTAGTTGCCGCAAGAAGGTTTGTTGAACCAATCAGCCAACCAGTCCGTCAGCTGATCCATCGGACTGTCAATCAATCATTCAGCCACTGTCCATAGCTATGGCACTATGATGTGCAACCTCCAAATTGCGTCGCCCCCAACACACCTGTTTCAAATCTGGTTTTACACAATGTCGCCGACTAGGCAGTCTGAGAGCATCCGGTATGCATATCCGCCGCAGATAGGTGGCCGAAGCGCAATTGACATTGTGCGACTTGACCCTGTCGTAACGCAGGAAACACTCATGATGCACGTTAGTCAGCAATGTGACATTGCGGTCGAAAACGCGGGACGAATGCCCGCAAAACACCCATTGTAACCACTGCTTGATGGCCTTGAAACGGGAACAGTCGCCGTCCCCTTCCATGCGGGTGCTAGCAGTCCGCCTTGTAATGTCCGAGGAACCTCCCAAAAAAGCTGCGAGTGGAATTGGATCCGTCATCCCACGGTGGGCGCATGGGCAGGTATTTGTCATTTTTTGGCAAACGTGATGACAGGATTCACCCTAGGTCATGTCCCATGACTTCATTGCAGTAGAGGATCCTTTTTCACGAGCTCAGATTCCGCTTTCTTCAATTTCAGGCGACTCAGGCTGTCCCTCAGGCTCTTCTTAAGTCCCATTCTTTGATTGGACGTCAGTCCGTACGTGGTCCGGTCCACTCGCAGTACGGTTGTAGGCGTGGCACCCTGTCGACAGCCGGAGCTCTCTGCTGCATTGGGCGCCTGGTGGCTATCCTGTATGCACCCGTGCCGACGAGGCTGTCTGACGTGGAATCGATAGTTTTTGGAATTTTCGGGAGAACCTGAAGTTTTCGAGTGTGTGGAATCCAAACTCTTGACATGAAATCAAGAGAGTGCCGATGTCCCAACAACAAACAGAATCTTGTTTCACACTCTTGCAAGAACATGATGCAAACGCCGGACGCGTTCGCCAATGGTTCAGAACGGCGACCATCAAGAGTTTTCGGGACAGTAGCCTCAAAACACTAGAACATGCCTGTTTTGTGTACAATTTTTGTCCATGTTGGAGCATCGCATACTACAGATTTCATACTGTGCTTCAATACTGGAATGCATTACTACTTACCACAAATGGCCCATGTGTCAAATTTCAAATTGAATTCTGTTCAAGTCATCCATGGAATAAACGAGGGCCCGTACATCCGCACTTGCCACGCTATCGTCGGATGACTGCGTCTCGTCAGTGGCGTCGTCGTCGTCATTGTCCTCATCGGTGGAATTTTCTTCCCCCTCGGAGCTTTCCGTGCCACTGTTGCGATCAGATTCGTCTGCAGCACGAAATCGAGCTGGTGTGTGTGCCCGAAGATGCATGTTGACGGGCATGCCTCACAGCAAGAATGCGTGATACATTTTACGGTTTACCGTGCTACGGGAGCCACCGAAGCAGGAGTGAAGCGGAGACAGGAGTATGCACAAAAGCAACAATGCAAACTGTGGGTTTTGAACATTTGATACGGCTGGATGAAGTCCAAATTTGAAATTAAAGCTGAGGAAATCAGCTCAAATTCTGAGATTCAAAATCAAGTTTGTAATCAAGCTCGAACACAGTTCTCAGGCGGCGAGGCGCAATGCCTCTCCCAAGTGCTGGTGAAGCCAGAGAATTTTACATAGCCGTCTAATGTCATTCAAGATCAGAATCAGTTATTTTGCAAGAGCAAGCACAAATCAACGGTGGGCTAGATTTTCCAAGTATCTCCAGACATTGTAACTGCCAACTCAACCGTCGCGATCTGGCACCGTTTGGTGAGAAGTAGATACAGCAATGTATGATAGCTACTGCAAGCTAATCACGTAACCGCTTCGCCGACAAGAAGCCCCTTCACTTAATTGTATTGTCCTCCGGGAGTACACACGACCCCGTGGTTTCCTCGTCAATTTTGACCTCTCTGTGGGAAGGGACCAAACTGTAAAATGCCCCAACGGCGTTCTGAATGGAGTAGTTGTTGACATATCACATTCTTCATTTCTGGCACCTCGATTTTCGATACAGATCTTGGCATTTCTTCATGCACGTTCGACGTCGTTTGCGTATTGCACAAACTTTTTTTGCTTCAGCAGTATCGTGTGGAACAGGTGTGTTTAAAGAATGAACCTTCCTTCCACAGGAGACCACTGTGGCCAAATGCGCACACTTTTGGACGACGTGGGCAGGTCAGAGTGATGTTCAGAGCCAGGCCCTGCACCCACTCTGACAGAAAATGTCATTTTGGAAAACGCCGGTGTGAATCAGAAAGATGTTACGTCCAAATTCATGATCATGAATCAGAAGTACACGCACTTGACACCATTCATTTTGGACTGCATTGCTCATGTTGAGTGACTGCATCTACAGTGGACTGGCAGCCGCTCACCCAAGTGCCGTTTTTCCTCGAGGAGGCAATGGAACTGCTGAAGGATCGAATTTGATGGCTCCAGTGCCACACCTTGTACAAAGATATTCTTCACTGCCTGGGCTTTCCCCAGATGGGTGGAAACAGGCAAAAGTAGAGTGCTTGTGGGGAATGTTTATCTTCTTTTGGAATTTTTTACACGCTTCTCGTCCCGTTTTGATGTAGCCAGAGCTGACTTTCTCGAAGTTAAGTGTCTTTCAACAGAGAGTTAGTGTTGCACACAGACCCACAGCTCTTTGGTATGGATGTGATATGTTACACAGCGTAGGTCTAAAAGCAAATCGTATGGTTATGTTAAATGTTAGGCGTTGGTAATGCATAGTCGGATAAAAAGTGCCTTTCCACTGATTTCCACCAACGAAGTGCTATGCTACATGTGAAGCCTTCTGTGCACAAAATACCATGATACTATGAATTGTCATATTATCTTCAAGTTATCATCCTGTTATCAAGTTGTGGATGCTGCCAATTGAGAAATCCGATTCACTGCAAAATGACTGCTGAAAAGAAGTTGCTCAGGCAATGAAAAGCACATGTGTGTACACATGGTTTTCCTTTGGTGGATCTAGTAGTCTCAGATTGGCACCATCTATTCGTCGTAAAAATGAACAAGGGCACAAGGGAAGCGCTCTGTGCATTTTGATTTACCCATTTCAACCAGTTCCAGGGCTTTGCAGAAGTCCTTCCGCCACAAAGCTGACATCAAATTGTTGTGGATCTGAAGAAGGCACTGGCATACTTTAAGCTCCATTCGCCATATTCTTATGATAAGAATGCAACAAAAGCACTCCTGTGGTGTAACGCTTCGCCAGTACTAGCAGAACACGTTGGAACTTAAAGTGCACCCACTTTCGCATTCTGTATGAGCATTCAATGGCGGAAGTGCACATGCCACTGTTCAAGTGTTGCCTATTGACAGCCGATGTTGCGTCGCATTGCTTCTGAATGGATGAAATGCTAACTGCGTTGAATTAAGCTAGTAAAGGACGACTGAACATGACAGAAATCTCCTTCTTGTTGCCAATGTTTCCCATCACAACTCAGTGCAGTGCCGGCATGCCACGCACAAGATGATGAGCGCATGTGCTTCCACAGCGCCTTCTTCCCAATTGGGCACAATGTCTTGAACCGACCCATGCACACACAGCATCAACATACGGCAAGGCTTCGCCCATAATGTTTGAGGTTCTGAGGACTTCACGTATCCAAAACTAATGCACTGTGCTCAGGCTATATTTTGGGCAGGGGTTGGCTTCCCCTTGACCCTTTCAACTCTTTTCTAACGCCTGCGCCAGAGTGGATCAGCGTCATCGTACAGTCCCAGCGGAATACTGTGAATCAGGTTCAATGCAACCTTCCACAGCAACATGTCTGGCAAGAAGGCCCCTGGATCTCTGTTGCCCAACACCAACAGGAAGGAATGCGACAAGCGCTCGTTTCGAATAACGTCTTCAGATGCTGTCGTTCAGCGGGCCGGCCCCCGGTCATTTGCTGCGACTCCAAAGTTAGATCAGCCTCCTCGCACGACAACAGCTAATCGCCCTACGCTCCCACCCCCACAACTACCACTCCTCGCGCCTGTAAGATCCCCGCCGTAGAGCCCGAAGCGCCCAGGTTGCTCCGCTGGGCTGGGCCATATCGTCGTACACGATTCGATAAACCTCTTCAGCTTTGGAGGGAAAACCCTCCGCGCACCTGAACCATGCGCGCCTTCCTCGCCGCCTCGAACGCGCCCGCGGCGGCCGCCGGCCGCGGCGCACCCCCCCCGCCGTCGGAACCCATTCCCTCCCCCCGGCCGCGCGGACTGTTCACGGGCGACCCTTGGGGCAGATTTACACCGAAGGTGGGACACGGGGCCCAGAAATGGATCCAGGCCACGTTCCATCACGTCCCATCACGTTGCACTCATCCGTTGACAAGTTGGGCACCCTGCCACAACAATCGCAGAACCCCTCCCCACCCACCCCCATAGCGCTCGAGCTGCAGGGGCACGCCATGGCGGCGTCCCTGATTGGCGCGGGACGCGCGGATGCGCTTCTTGGAACCTCTAGGAGCGCGTCGATCGGCAGAGTTCCCTCCGGGCTTCGGGCCCAGCTCCCGGGGGAGAAGCATCCGCGCGCCATGGAGGCTGGCACGGTGAGCGTCGCCGCGGGGATGGACGCCGCTGGCCGGCGCCGGTGGTCTTCCAGTTGGGCTCTACGCGTTGCGGTATCTTCGGGCAGCAGACTGGGTGGCCCATGGCGAAAGCACGGTGCACAGATTAGCGGGCCGCACAAGATTGGCAGCTGTGTGTGCCGCTTCTGTCGTTGGATCGTCGTTTGGATTTGGGGAACAAGGCGGGGCCAATGTGCCTTGCAGTTGATGTCGGACAGTTGTACATCCGCATTGCGCGTCTGTAACCATAGTGGATTTGCTCTTCCGTCGCACAATTAATGAGGCAGGGGTCGAGGGCAGCAACGGGGTTTTGACGACCGGCGCTGTCAAACGAGTCTTGTAAAGGAAATCGTTGAGGAAAGAGCATTATTGCAGGCCACCGCGTTCTTCACTGCTGTGAAAAGAGCGTCTGCAGAGGTGTTTGCTTGATGGAATTCTGCCTCTTGAAAAGAAAGCCTATGGTTGTCTTTTCCAGTCGGGCGGCTCCAGTGCGTATGAGGAGCTTGTGAAGATGGCAGTGGATCGAGAGCCTGGCCTGGCAGCCCTGGCGCAACAGCACCTGAAGGCCAGGGGGGCAGGCTCTCGGGGCGCTGCGTCCTCTGTCGTGGGCCCCAACCCTTCAACAGCTTTGGCAGGGGGGACAAAGCCCCCTTGGTTGAGGCAGCGTGGTGCCCAAGGCGCAAAGTACAACCACCTAAAGGAGCAGCTGCGGGGACTGGAGCTGCACACTGTGTGTGAGGAGGCACAGTGTCCAAATATTGGGGAGTGCTGGAATGGGGAGACTGGCACAGCAACGATCATGCTGCTCGGTGAGGTTGATGGCTTGTGCTTTAACATGAATCTGCACTGATTGCACTTGTCCACATATTGGCATTTGTGAGACCACAGCGACCACCATCGCCTCGTAGCTGCAATGGCATTACTTTGTAAAGGGTGCATAATGGACTATTATTCATTATTAGGCAATGCCCTTCCATTAGTCACTGGCGTTCTACCCATTGTGCCCTGCCAGGTGCTCTGTGCATGCTTCTGCATATTCTAAAAGTGCTTTTGTTCAGATTCCCCACTGACGACCTCAAAGTTTCAGCTGGCCTGCAGTGGCAGTGCTAGCCAGATGATTGGCCAAGAGTACAGCTGTGGTCTACAGAAGCGATCGGACTTTCTTGTTTGATCGTTGGGAAATGGTGGGGCCCACCACGATGCAGGCCACCCATGGTGAATGTGGGAGCCAATGGAGTCCAGATGACAGTGATGAAAGCAGTGGGAGGCATAATTGTGGGGAAAGCCAGCCCTGGGGAATTGTGGGAAAGTATGGTAGACAAACCTTGCTTTCTTAGTGCTACACTGTGTGCTGCAGGGGACACCTGCACAAGAGGCTGCCAGTTCTGTGCAGTCAACACTGCTCGTACACCACCACCCACAGACCCCAACGAACCTGAGAACACAGCCAGGGTGGGTGTAGCCTCAGTGACATCGTACTGTTAGTCACCTGGACTGGACTCAGTCAGCATGGAATGGTGTGGAGACAGCAATATTGTGCTGTGAATGAGAGCTTTTTCGAATTGTCCACCTGGGATATTGCAATACCATGTAGGTATCAATAGCTCACAATACTTGAACTTCCTAAGTATGGATAGGTAGCTTTAAGCGTTGTCAGATTTGGCGCTGTCAAGCGACACACCAGTTTTGAGCAAGTGCACGCTGCATCCCAGTTCTTATCGCGGGCAACATGGAACAACTCGAAATTACTGTAAATAATTGTGCCTCCTTCAAAGCCCTTGTTGATCAGCGCACAACATTCTAACCATATCGTGGGGCCTCAGGCAATAGCATCTTGGGGCGTTGGCTACATTGTGCTGACTTCAGTTGACCGCGATGACCTACCTGATGGGGGTGCCAGCCACTTTGCGCGCACAGTCCAGATCCTCAAGGACCTCAGACCGGACATCCTGGTGGAGTGCCTCACGCCTGACTTCAGGGGAGATTTGGAGGCGGTTGGGCACCTGGCATCATCTGGCTTGGATGTCTATGCTCACAACATCGAGACTGTCGAAAGGCTGCAGGTGGGGTGGCCATGTATCCCACATATGGGCTGGCGATTTTTGTTCCTTGCAATGCGTAAATGTTGCCTGCCATGAGCAGATTGTCGGCCAAACATAGTCCATTGTCGCTGCTGATAGGCAGCCAACCTCAATCTCTTTCCGTAGCTGTGCTGAGTACAACAATTGTCAAGAATTGTGGCTACAGGCGGGATGAACTGGGTGTCCATGGACTTGCTCCTTCTATTGGGTTGTTTTCTCGGAGGGCAGGTTGCTCTCTCGGTGTGTTACTATTGAGCACTGACAGTTTTCATTACAATTTTTACTTTAAGTGATTTGATTCCTTGCCTTCACGATCGCTTCCTAAAGGCAGCACTCTTCCAGCCTGGCTGTGCATGTGGTAGAGATGAGGAGGGGGAAAGCTTGCCCCACCTGGTCGCACAATGGAAATAACGTATCGCCAAAAGCGGCCTGGATAAATTGCACATTGAACAAACCAAAGTTCACACTAAAAGATTGTGGATTTGGACTGTCAATTAAATTATGGGTGGTTACCACAGCTTCTTGGCACCCAGGGGTTTCCATTGCCATAAACAGAGAAGCAATCGGTTTGAAACGGGCTTTGTCATCGTTTCTGCGTTTGGGTTGCTGTGAGGATGGCCATGTGGTGCATCACATGACATGCACCACACATTCAGCACTTTCAGGGATCGCCTTGTTGCCCAAGGTCCCTGAGTGTATGAGAGCACTTGGTTTGTATGCACCCAGTATAATTTGCTTGGCACCCAATCTCAAGCTTCATGCCAGGGTGCGCTCAAGCAGGCGTTGTTTGAGGTACTCTTGTCACGCTGGCTGTGCAGAGGCCTGTCCGCGACGCTCGTGCAGGGTACTTCCAGTCCCTGGATGTGCTGAAGACAGCTAAGGCAGCGGGCGTCACCACAAAGTCGTCGATCATGCTAGGCTTAGGAGAGACTGACGACGAGATCATCGACACGATGTACGATCTCAAGGATGTTGGAGTGGAGCTACTCACATTGGGACAGTACCTGCAGGTAGCGACCAAAGATGGGTCTCTAAATTGTAGGAAACATCGCATGTAATTTGGACCTGTTGCCGAGCAGTATCTGTGTTTGGGCCATCCTTGTCATTGTAGATGATGTCACAGTGGCAGGCATATCAAAAAACTGATTAGTGACAAATGTCAGTCCCTGCCAGTTCCCCGATTGCTTCTTTTCTTCTCTCCGCTTGAAAAGCATGGACAGTCGTTGCCTTTGTTTTTTCACTGGCCACCTATGTCACTGCTGTCGTTGCTTGTTGTCTTGACTTCAATCGCTGACGCCAGTGCATCCAATTGCAGTTCATATCAGGTTATGGCCTTCTGGATGACTTGCAGCATTTCTATGTGAGCAATGACACAGGGCTTGAGCAGACAAATGGAAATCGTGACCATTCCTTTGACAGTAGAGTGATTCTGTGAAAATTGGCAGGGTTTCAAGCCCGGACTGTGAGACGTTCAGTGGGCAACGGCAAACAAAGCACTCATCAGTTGTAGCAAATGTGGACAGCATCCAATATCACCAATGGACAAAGGAGCAGCGCATTGCAGTGTCATTATTCATGCTATTGTTCATATTGTTTCAGCAATTGTTTATTGATAATGTGAAGGTAATTTGTGCTGTGCCACAACAGCCCCTTGTTGCACTGTTGGCTTGCTTTGTATGCAAACAGGTTCAAGGTTTTCAGTGTTGTTGTGTGTGCTCTGGTATGCAGCCATCGGGAAAGCACCTTCCAGTGAGAGACATGGTGACACCAGAGAAATTCAAAGAATGGCAAGATTTCGGCACAAACGTTGTGGGGTTCAGGTATAGGTGCAATGAGGGTGTCATTCACAGGGTTTGGCTTTCTCTTTCTGGAAATCAGCTCTGTGATTGCAGTGCAACTTAAAATGTTGCCCAGGTGAAAACCGTCCACTGCTCAACACTCTAAGCACCCTTCACAACTCCCACCACTCAGCATCTCATGATGCAATTGTCGCACTCGTTGCTAATCATCAGTGCCCACCATCGACCCTCAAGGTAGAGGATTGTTTGCTTCACCTCGTTCGCACAGTTACGATCAGTAGATTGACACCTGTTGAGGCAATTTCCCATACTTTCATGCTATGCCATGGTCAGTTTCTGAACAGATGTGCACAATGTGTCTTGCCATGGAACAGCTGGCAAATGGGACAGTGTGCAGTATGTGGCCAGGATCACAAATCCACAGATCCACAAATGCAGACGTACACAATGGATGCCACAGGATTGGCTGCACCGATGTTAAACTGATTGTTGAAGAAATGTACAGGGAACCATGCCAACAACGATCGGCCACTTTGTTTGAGAGGAAAATGGCGTTTGTACTGGCAGCAATGCCCTTGAAACCTGAGGTTTTCTGGCTGTGCAGGTATGTGGCCTCTGGTCCGTTGGTACGATCTTCGTACAAAGCTGGAGAGCTATTCTTGGAGTCCCTGCTGAGAGAAAAGGCTGCTGACAAGGCGACCGACAGTCTCGTGAACGTCTAGGACTGATGGTCAGGTCCTTTACTTTACTTGGGGGTTTACTTGCTCTCGACCTGGCAGGGGCAGCTATGAACATAATTGTGTGGTGGCCATCGTCGGATGTGGAATTCCTTTCTGTAAGATATGGTTTGTTTCTACCTTGACAGTGATTCAGCAGCTCAAAGACTCTGGCCATCTTGAACCCATCAGAATGCGGCAAGCCAAACATGTGCTTGTGAAATGTGCTAGCAGATGTGGGATGGAGTTGCAGTTGTGGAATCTAGGTATGATGGCAGCATCCAAGTGTTCTGGTGGCGGCTCGTTGATGCTGCATTGGCACCCAGCGTTGACGATGCCATGTTCTACCACATGTTGTACCAGATATACCTCGATGGTACTCTGCGGGTCTGTGATGTGTCGGTACAATTATTTGCAGATACAATGGCAGGGGACGTGGTGATGCTGTTGGCGATTAGAGCAAGTATCCGGCAACGAGCTCACAAACCTGACCCCAGCCCAGTCTCCAACTCGCCTCGCCTCGTTGTGCTTGTGTATGGTGGTGTTTTCCCACGTGATGAAAGCCATCAAACCATAATTCATCCAGTTCACTCATCACAAGCAGGCGATCCACGAACATGCAATTTGCATAACCTGTGGAATTCAGTAAAGTACAGAGCTCTTGTCTTGATTCCAGAGTAATACATTATTCGTATGAGTCCAGATGCCATCCCTGTCCCAACCAAAGACATGCATCCTTCTGCCACCTAGAAAGAAAATGCAAGGCAAAAGTACCAGTTTCCAGATGAGCATGTCAACTGACCAGCATGCCCCGGACTGCCACATTTTAAACCACAGGCACAGTCCTGGCACGATTCTGGTCCTTTTCTGCCAAAGCAACCCCCGTCGACCCGAAGCCACCCTCTCCCCTCTCTGTCTCCTCCAGTTCTGCCACCTCCTCAACGTCAGGAGTGATAATGCGCTCAAGAATTAGTTGTGCGATCCTGTCACCCCTCTTGACTGCAAGCAAAGCACACCGATAGAGTGTCATTCCTGTGGTCTGGCCAACTTGTGGAAGGCCAGGTCGTGTACCGGAGAGCATGAGCATCATTCATCAGGACCGTAATTGTTTCTGTGACCAACACACAGCAGCCCTTGACATGCAAGTGCAGAGTGCCTTGTCATCTTCTCTGTAAGATGCGACAACAGATGACTGACATGCCTTTGGTTTGCATCCCTAGTCACTGGAGAAGTCATAAACATTCACCAAGCATATTGGCACCGTGTTGTCCTAGACCAAGAACGTAATCCCGTGTATTAAGTAAGTAGAGTCCACAGTGATGTGGATGGCTGTCAACCAAGTATAACTCTTGGCTGAAAGTAACTTCACAGCATGCACTGCTCACCCATTGACGTTGAGATTGTGCCCTTTTTTCACACTGAAGTTTGAGTGCAAAGAAGCGTGTTCACAAGGAACAATGTCCATTGCCATCGCAATCACCACGAGATCTTCTCAGCTCAGAATTTTCGTTAGCACAGAGGATCGTGAGTGACGCAGAATAGAATCTCTCAGCAATTGCAGCGCCAAAGACTTTGGTCAAGGAAATTTGGACACGGCCGGGTTGCCGAGTGAAGTTGTTGAGAACAACTTCACCGTGCGAGCATCATATGCGACCAATTTAAATACATGGGAAACAGTGTTCGTGCTCCCTCCTTGATTACAAACACTCGTGCTCGCTTGCAGGTGGCGGGAGTGACCTTGGAAGTCCTCGTCGCCGTGGTTGAAGAGAATGACGCCCAGGGCCCCCCGATAGTCCTCGTCAATGACCCCCGCGCCGACGTCTATGAAATTCTTGATCGCCAGCCCGGAACGCGGGGCCACGCGGCCATAAGTGCCGCTGGGGATCCCCACGGCCAGGCCCGTCTTGATGAGAGCCTTCCCTCTCGAAGGCACGACGAAGTCATCCGCACTAAAGTCAAGAACAATCAAATCAAGGACGGCAGGGTTAAAACAGACGAAGCAAAGCGGAAGGCGCAATGCTCCTTCCGCGAGAGAAGAACTTGGGTGCTCGCGTGCGGCCAAAGTATACCGCGCGTCGGGCCACAAACGAGGCTGCTAACTTCCCCGCGCGTAAGGGAGCCAAAAGGCGACGGCAGACCGCCTCGGCAATGCATTGCGGATCAGGCACCAACGCAAGATGGCGGCAGGGGATCGCACAATGAGCACCGCCGTCCCAAAACAAATCTCTCGGGATTCTCTCGGCGTAAGTGGCGATTTCGCGGGCTCCCGGCGCAATCCAAAGTCCGAGGCCAGAACCGGGCGGCGGGGAAAATTCGCGCGCGGGATGATAGCTGGCGGCGCTGAAGCGCGCGCGGACGCCGGTGGTCGCGCACCTGGAGAGGTCGTATCCCGCCGCCCCCGGAGAACCCCTCCTCGGCAGGACGGCATGCTCGCACAGCTTCTTCACGCGCAGCCGGACCGACTCCAGCTTGGGCCGCTTGCTGGGCCGCGAGAACTCCTCCACAATCACTGGGCGGTTTTCGGCCATCCTCGCAGCGCGGCGCAGCCAGTGCACACCCAGGGGGAGGGGGGGATCAATGGGCAGGGAGGGCTCACCAGCAGTGCGCGAGGCGGGCGGAGTGGCTGGCTGGGCTGTGGTCGGTGAGGGAGCCCCTGCGAAATAAGAAGTGGCGCGGCGGGCGCCAGAGCTTCCTGGCGCCAGATTGCCTCTTTGGCCAGAAAGCGCGGGAGTCAGGTGGCAGGCGACTGGATTATTCAGACTGGAGGGACACCGCGGCTGGGTAGGGCGGGCTGTGCTTGTCACACATTGTGCCTGTGACTTGCTGCGGCATAAAATTACTGGCTGCACCAAATCGGTGACTGCTTGCACCAAGTCACGTGCACATCATGTCCAACTCCGTCCAAACTAACCTAACCTAAAACCTAAACCCTAAAACCTAAAACTAGACCTGTCCTAACCCTAACCCTAAAGCTCATTCTGAAACTAAACCTAACCCTAAAATTGAGGTTAGGACAAAGTGTGCACGTGACTTGGTGCAAGCAGTCACCGATTTGGTGCAGGCAGTAATATTATTTCACTTGCTGCGTCCTTGTTAATATAACTAACTATCCTGTTAATGAGTTTCTGCGAAGGGCGACGATTGGGAGGGCGCGTAACGGCTAGGTTGGGCCGTTCCGCCCACTGGACAGTTTGGGGCCATCCAGCAGCCGGTTTCTGTCACCCCTGTACTCGGGGTCAGTGCTGCCCGGCGTATCCAAGGGAGCTTGGGTTGATCTTTGTACCTTGGGCGCAGCCAAGGGGACTGGTCAAGCTGGCCCTTGGGTTTGGCGGGGAGTTTGGCGGCAAGTGGGAGTGCTATTTCAGGCGCGACCCTTGGCGCCCCCCTTATCTTGTTTCGCACCCGCCCCGCCCACCCGAATAGAGTGAGTTCGGTTAGCTGTGGGATGGAGAGGGAGTTGAGTACGAGGAAAGAGGAGCTGACTCTGGGCTGAGTCACCATCAGGGTGGCATTAAGTACAATGCGAAGCGAGGGGCACATTTCAAGTGGGTCGCCAATTGGGTCTTGTATTAGTGAGGTGATGGACACCAAACTGTGTGTGTTGTAATGTATTGCGCGTGGGGAACACGGGGGTTGAAGGAGACCGGTACAGCAGAAATGCGAATGCATCATTGGGCGAGTGGGTCCACGCTGTTGACGACGAACCCGCTTTCCCGCGGGACGTCACAAGGGCGGATTTACAAAGTCACTATTGTGTAAATGCGCAGTAGTTTTATTGCTGTACACACTATTGTGGATGCTTTGCAATAGCCCTTTTTTGAATGGCCCTCCAGTGCTCCAGGTGTTTGGCTGGACTTCACAATTTTTGTGTTGCACATGTGGCATGAGCTTGCGGCACATTACGACATGAGAATGGGCGACTTTGCACCAGTCAAATGCGAACTTGTTTTCATTGGTGACATCTTTTTCAACTGGACATTTATCGCAGCAACGTCCGCTGAAGAGGAATGTGCTCATGACTGAATCATGAGCATTTGATGCAAGGTGTGCCGATTTCATTGTAGCGGCCAACACGCCGTTGTTGCGTTGTGCAAAGCACATCCATTTGTCGGCTTTCTTTTGTTAAGGCCGCCTATTTACAATGGCATGTTCCCCTTTCCACTGGGTGTTCTGCGATCCATGCGTGCAGGATGGTATGTCTGCTCTGATGTTAGCAGAGGACGATGGGCACATCGGTTTACGGTATTTGCTGTTGGAGATGACCGGACAGGTTGTGCCCATCAGGGCGTGGATGATAGGTACGCGCCTATCCTCCAGGTCCAAGAAGGCTGACGTCGGCAGCGTTCGTGGGCGGAGCAGTTAATTGGTGGGGTGGGTGCGTGTTGACGGCACTGATAGTTGACGTCTTTTTCATGACTGGAACTTTGGCTGCTGTCACTTGTTCACATCCTAATTAGAAATAGCGCCTCCGTTCGCCCCCAAAGCACTGCGCCCTCCACCTCACCCCACGGACACGCCAGGAGTGACGCGCGTTGGAGACATGGGCGGCCCCCTCCCCTTGGCGCTGGCGCTCGCCCTGCTGCTCGCCAGCGGCAGCTCCGCTCCCGTTAAGTACGACACGGCTCCCAAACGGTAGGCCTCAGGAGAGAGCGACGCGATTCGGGCCCCGATCCGCGCGCACCGCTGGAGGGGGCCAGCAATGAACTAGCCCACGTGGCGCGCAATTGGCCCTTGTGAGCGCCTTGGCGATCCGAATGCGGGTGTGGGGGAAATCGCGCGTTGTGGGGGGCGAAGATCCGCGGCGCTACTCTCTTCCGGCTGCAGCCCTGGCCTTCCAATTGATGTTTGACGGGCGGGTGGGTTGGCGGGTGGACGGCTCGTTGGGAAGGGGTCCCTGGAAGAGAGCCTTGTGCCCTGAGGCCCGAAAGAGGGGGTCGAGAGGCCTTGGCCAGCGGCGCTGTGCGGCCGGTGTTTGGACGCCACGCGAACATTTACGAGCGACAGCAGAGTGTAGGGGGTTCGTTGACGCGCATGTGGAACGCCGTTGCGCCGCTGCGGACAGTTTTTTTTTTCTGAATCGAGTGCTCCGTCAGATTGTGCGGGGGTGGCGTTGCCCGCGCCGCCTTCAAGGGATGCTTGCAGTTGCTGGAGCCGTGTCCTGGTACAGAATCTCTTGGCGACTGTGCGCGTTGACGAGGCTGCGTTGTGCGCATGGCCACTTTTCGACCGGTCAGCGCCGAAGCTTCCTGGTGAAGTTTCAGAAGGGGATCTGGATGCGACGATGGTCGCCCTTGTTTGAAGTCTGCACGGTCTGTAGGATTCCCCATCCAGTCTGGTCTCCTCAAGTGCAATTGCTTTGACAAGACACTTTGCACGGCCTTGCACCTGGAGGCCATGACAGCTACTTTGGCCATACCCTAGTTGATTTCAGCAGGGGCGCGAATGCCCCACACAGCCCCTCCACCCTCAGCCTGGACCAAGCGTGCGCTTCTGCTCCCTGACGTGTGTCGCATGTTGCTGCGTGCCATCCTGCGAGCGGTTGGCAGTTCTGCGTGTGGTGGAATTGTCCTTCTCAGCGCAAAAGAATGGAATGCGCACACTTTTGCCAGGGTGCAATGAACGCTCTGGACAGCTGGAAATCAATCAGATAGCAAGCATTTGGATGTTCATGTGCCAATCACGACGTCCCAAACTGCAAAGGCACTGTTCTGCCCTGTTTGCGAAAATGTAGTTGTGTTTGCGCACTTCTGTGTCCATATCATCGGCCCCTGGCGTGGTGCACAGGGAGCGGAAAAGATATCTTTACAAAGTCAATCTGAAGCACACACACAGCACAGTATGTCTCAGACCCTGTCTGTTCCCCTTGACTGCCAGATAGACAATTCGCTGTGTTCAAATTTCCCGCGTATTCTCAAATGGAAAGTGGCACTATCTTTCTGTCATGCCATGGCAGCGGAATGCATCGGATAGCCTCCAGTTGCCAGCAGTTTGTGTGTGGGGATGCTCAGAGGGTCTTTACCTCGTGCAGGGATGGGGGAAAAATCACTGCCCATTTGGTGCCACACACGCACGATGACCCTGGATGGCTGAAGACCTTTGACCAGTACACTTTTGGAATCAAGCAGCACATTCAGGTGACACTGAATCTGTTTTTGCGACAAGAATCCCACATAAGAAAGCGAAATCATTGGAATAAATTTGGTGGCTGTTGTTGCAAAGTGTGTTCCCTTGCAACTGTTGGTTCCAGCCTGCAGGAAATGAAAGGAAGGAAGAAACCAGCTTTATTATCCAGAGGAACTGTGGTGCAAGCGCCAGGAGCACATTCTGTTTTACCGAATGGCCAAGACATGCATCAGTCTGTGGCATCCGTGAATCGTACAGATTTGTCAGCTGAGTATCTGCCATGCAGGGATCACTTTCCTTGTCTGGTAGAAGTTGGCAATCAGTGCAAGCAGGACAGTGCTTTTTCGTTGATGCTACAGATGTGAATTCTGCAGGCATCGCAGCTGTCAGATGTGCAGTGCATTGTCCATTCAAATGACCCAGCCAACTCTTGGAACAGTTGCATTTGCAGCATCACTATATGCATGAGAATGAAGTGTAGCTCCTGTTGTTGGATGTGCGTGTTGCACACCATTCTGTTAACAAAGCATGATAGATCATGCCTGAACAAACATGGACAGCCACAGGGCCCTTAAGAAGAGATGAAATGACTGAAAAGGCAGTGCAAGTGTGGCAAGCCTGAGCCAATAGTGATGATGAATAAACAAACATGGCCAGTTGTAAGGATTGCGGCTGTGACATCAAGGTACAACCAACTGGACCAGCAATAGCACCTGTTCATTTCGCTGTGGGATTGTGAAGATGGTATCACGATCCCCATAAGGGGGCAAAAGCAAGGATCTTGGTTATGCAGGATATGCACAGAGCAAGTAGCAGGAAGCATGAAACAGGGCAAAGCAAAGAACCTGAGTATGATGCACCTATTTCACAGACAGTCAGCAGCACGGTCATCTTTTGTGAATCTGTATGAAGAAAGCAGTCCATGGGCAACAGCCCACTTTTCATTGTTCTGTTTGATTCCGAAATCTCACGCCAGCTCTGAAAGTGATGGAACGTTGTGGAATACAGGAAATCCAACATGATGTGTCTGGGGGACTTGCATCCCTTTGCTCTGACTGTGTGTGCTGCTTCCCTATAATCAGAACGTCGCATCTCGACTTGCAGAATTTTCTTAGCATTACCTGTTGCTATCTGTGCAGTACATTGTTGCGTGCATTGATGTCTACTGCTGGCAACCATATCTCAATGCTGATGAGCAAAATGATTTGTGTGACCTGATGGCCTGTGGCACTCCGTGCTGAGTTTGGGATATGTCAGTGAGAAGCAAAATATTCAACTGACAGAAGCCCTTCCATGTTCATCAGAGTGCTGGAGTGATATACGTTCTTGAGACCGTAGTTCGAGCGCTGCTCGAAGATGTGAATCGAAAATTTGTCTATGGAGAAATGGTAAGTGCAGTTGAATATGTCATCTTGACAAGGGCCAACTCTGCTATGGTGGAAATTCGCTCTGATATCATTTACTGAAGTGGCACAGCAGCACGATGAGGCATAACTGATTGGGAACTATGGAGGAGATATTTAGATTGGTGAATGCTCAGCGTTCTGAAAAGGCCACTGGCGGGGCCTGCTGCATGCTTGTTTGGCTTCATATTCTGTGGTAATGTCCATGGCCACTTGTCCCTATGCCTGGGAGAGCAGAGACATTGAAGTAACAGGCAGAAAAGTGCACTGTCCCAATTGCAGTAGCCACCATAGACCAAAATGGTGCAGTTGCCATCGTCACCAAACATACCTGTGTGGTGCGGAAAATCATGGATGCCTTGAGGCTGCGCCCTGCTGTGATTTGTTTTCTTACAGGCCTGGCAGGAAGCACTTGGCCAGTAATCATCCAAGCACATTCAGCAACAAATTAGCTTTACAGGGCAGCAATATTCCCAGCCAATCCAGGCCAACCGTTGCCATGTGCTTGCTCTTCTGCACTAATTGACCAAGACTTCTGTTGCCTCTCATCGACTGTGCGCATGAATCATACAAGTCTGTTGTGAGAATAAATGTCCAGCCTGAATGCTATTGAATTGATTGCCAAGTGCTGTCAGGCATATTGCGCTTTAACCACTTTGATCGCATCATTTTATCTGATTGAATTAGGCGTCCATAAGTTCGCATTGTGCTCTGTTTTCATTCCAGAGTGTTGCTTGTGTGGGAGATTGCCTGGACTCTCATGTAACTCTATACTTCAGAATCAACCTAGGGAAACAGACACTGCGGTCCTTTGGAAATATGAAGGAATATACAGTGGCAAGTTGCAGACTTTCAAGTTGCTTGACGTGGATGTCATGCTACATACCAGGTGGCTGCAGCTCTTGGCCTCTACCCTATCTGTTTTGATGCTGGCCAAATAGTCATATCCAGTGCTCTGTAGCCGACCAACGACATGGCTGGTGACTCAAAACTTGTATATCATCAGTGTGTAGGGGCCAACTGTCCACTGCTGAATCCTCTCTTACAGGAATGTGTCTAAGATCCACATTGTCAGCAGTAAGTGTTGCTGCAGTGTTCTGGATGGTATGTTGCTACATGATTATATTCCATGATCATACTTGTGTTGCTGTATGATCATACTAAATACTCAATATCCATTGCCTGGCCTGGCTTTTCTGTCTGCTTTGGTTTTGTTGGAGGACAATCCTCCTTTTTATTGGTGGTTTGTTACTCCAAGAAGCGTGGCTGTGTTTCAAGTATGAATGTCATTGAATGAGTTGGTTAAGTACAATGTCAACTTTCCTCTCTGGTGCTGTATTTCATTTAGTGCTGTTGCTGATCATTGGAGTTAACTGCTCAATGTTTGGCATGCTTGTGTGGACAGTCTTACTTCAGCAAGTGGTGGAGCCTTCAGTCGGATGAGCGGAAGGATGAAGTCAAGTATCTCATCGAGCGGGGTCAGTTGGAGTTTGTGAATGGAGGATGGGTGCAGCACGATGAAGCGGCAGCACATTATGTGGCCATGATTGATCAGACGACACAAGGCCACAGGTGGGCGAATTGGGTAATTGTGCAACAAGGCAGACCATTTTTTACAGCAGATTTTGGGCACAGATTTTTAAAGGCATTACATGTGCTAGTGTTTGGCATCCCCTAACGCTTGCAAGGTCGTTTTTGCTTTGCAAAAGCAAATGGATAAAATGGGGCTTCATCAGATGGGTGCCACTTTTAGTGCACGCTGTCCTTGTCACACTTGGCAGATGGCCATCGTGCGATTCTGTAACCACACAGTTGGGGTCGTCTGTTTTTTCCTTTGGGCTTTTCTTCACTTTCTCCTTTGGTTTTGGTGGGACAGTGCTTGCTCTGTTCAGGGGAAGATTCCAGGGTGTGGGCGCAGTTGGATCTGCTGGTATGAGATCTAGATGCAGCTGCTTTTGTGTTATTCAGCTTCCTTTCATTGTGAACGCAGCAACTCAGAAAAGTTTGAAACTCAGAAAGTTTCTGCACATCCATATGTTGGTGGTCAGGCAGCATGCCCACAGTGGCGCAAATTGTCAGCAGCTGCCATGTTTGTGAATTGTTCTTTGGGCAAAAATGTCTGCAGCACAGATCAGTTGCTGCGAGTCAATCAGGGTGAAATTTGTCCCCAAAGATGATGAGCTTGCTGCCTCAGTCCCTTCCACCTGACATTGCAAGTGACCAAAGTACCGGGGCTGACTGTATTGCTGAACTACTGGAGGAACAGCACAGTAGGCCGAAATGGTCTTGATGGTGCAGTGGTCCCCTGCTGTGTTCCTGAGGCTGCACTCCGCTCGTCACCAGGTTTCTGAAGGAGGAGTTCAACATCACGCCCCGAATCGGCTGGCAGCTTGACCCCTTTGGGCACTCTGCAACGCACGCAAGCCTCATGTCAGCAGGAGCAGGCTTCGATGCACTGTTCTTTGCTCGGATAGATTATCAGGTGGATGCAGGGGAAGTTGGTGGAGATGCTATTGTGATGTTACATTTTGGGTCACCACAAAGGCATGCCAGGGGCTCAAATGTGGGGGGTGTGTTCTGGAAAAATTGGGTTGCAGGTGACCTGTGCATGTACCAGGGCGCACTTTGTCTTCTGTTATGTGATGGCCAGTTTTTTTTATTCCACTATGGTATGTCCCACTAACGAGTGACGGCGCCTCCCCATCTTGACAGAAGAGTTTGGGGTTTTGTGACACCTTGCCAAGGAGTGCAAGGGGAAGCACACCCAAGAAGAACAATCGAATGGAAAGGAGTACACAGTCCAAGGAAAAAGGTTCAGCAGCATTTCAGGGTCATGTGGTCAGCTTGCTGACAGCACAGGTTCAGCATTTTCTCTGAGATGCAGTATCTGTACACCCAGCTTGTTCTGGTTCTATGTGGGTTTGTGGTGGATCAGTCGTTCAATGTTTGTTGTTTTGTTGAGAACTCAGGCACTGCAATAGCGCTGTCCGCGGTAGCCTTGAATATGCAAGGTCAGTTCAAAATATCCTTGATTTCATTTGTTGTATTGCTAGATTGGAAATCTTTCAAGGCTTTAGTCTGTTGTGACCATTGTACACAAAGAAGCCACTTCTTAAGTTAACCAGCAGATACTTACAGATCTAAACAGGGCTACATATATATGGCTCTGTGATTGTGCAGATGTTTCAGGGATCCAATGCTTGATTGTAGGCTCCTTCACAGAGAATGGACTGAGCTGCAGCCCAATTCAGCCAGCTCATGTGTTTGCTGTGTTCAGGATCGCTATGTTCGAAACAACAACAGCGAAATTGAGATGGTATGGCGTGCTTCGCCCTCCTTTGGTGTCGATGCCGATATTTTCACTGGAGCACTTGCACGTGGCCACTATTCAGCTCCCCCTGGTTTTGGCTGGGAGTGGGGACAGTGGATGCAAGATGGCATTGTGGTGAGGAAAGTTTGAGAAGTGTTTCTCAGATTTGTCTCTAAACAAGTCCATTTCATGTTTGTTGCCATCTGTTTCGAGGCTTTGAATGCAGTCAGTTTCCCAAGGCTGTCATGTTGGCCGCTAAACAGTGTGGTGATCAGACCTACCTCAGAAGTTTCAGAGTACGGGAGCCATTTCTATGTCCACGCATTTTTCCAATGCTGAAAAAGGCCATGCATAGGGCTCCCATCATCAACAGCAGCTTTGTTTGTCTTCCATCTGTGGAAGATGAACAGAGATTTGTAGACTGTTTCGGTATTTCTGATGTCAAGAATACTGTTGACATTTCTTACTGAATTTTTCATGCCATGGCCGGATGCAGTGCTGCGGTGAACTGACATATTTATGCCAATGCCTAACACTCTGGGCAGTATCCTTTTTGCATTGTCCCTCAAAAGGAATCAGAGACTCAAAAGTCATCTTTCTCAGCACTTAAAAGAGTCATTTCAAATGTGTGGTGCCCATTGGCTGTCAGGTATCCCTTTCTGTCACAGGGAGTCATTGATGGCAGCTTGCTGCCCTGTTTAGACCTCCATTCAAATGTCAGTTAATTTGTCTCGACTCCATAATTTCGTTTGTTCTTCTCTCGGAAAAGAATATTATTTTGAGAGGGGAGTGTTTTGGCGTGGAGGACGATGAATCTTCTCCTGAGTACAACATGCCCAACAGGGTGGAGGATTTTGTCAACCTTGTCCTGGCATATGCCAACTACTCCCAGGGCAACAACGTCCTGATCTTGATGGGCAATGATTTTGCATATGCAGACTCGTGGTCCTGGTTCCTCAACATTGACAAGCTCATCCATTACGTCAACAAGGTACTCCTGGACTTTGTCTGTAGGCACTGGACTTTTTTGTCATCTACAGGGGATGATGTGGGCAAGCTTATCAAAAGGGGACCAGCATTGCAGCGCATGCATGCACTTGACATTTGAATCAGCACAAAGTTATAAAGATTCCAGAATTTGGCCCTGGGGAGAGAAGGGGATGGGGGTGGCATATGTGTATGTGAGGAAGTCTTGTTTTTTCATAAGTTGAGTGAAAATGTACCAACGTTTGCAGTATGCTTGTCATGGTGCTCAATGTGCTCTGCTGTTCTTGTCACAAATTCAATATTTCATCAGTTTTATGTAATATTGCAATTAATTCCAACAACCACTTCATCAGGCTCACTGCTCAATCCTGGCAATCAGCATTGAAGAGCAGGGGTTTGTCAAGTGGGTGGGTAATCGTAAGAGCTTCACAGCCCTTTTACGGATGCAGTGCGACAGGCCATCTCAATGCATTATGAGGTTTGCTGGCCATGAATAGCCCTCTACTATAGTAACAGGATGTGAATGTTGTCCACCATCGTTGACCAATCAAGGTATCAGTTCGCATGACAAGGAACAAACCGACAATACAGTTGATTTGTTATGTTTTCTGGAACTGGCGGAGTGTGAATTGAAAGTCTTTGGCAATAGTTTCATCCAAGCACTTTCAGCACAATCATGTTCTTCTCTGATTGATGCAGCTCTGGATTGTTGTGCTGTGTCCTGGGGCTTTTGATTGGGCGACTGATTTGGTTGAATTGTGCTGACGTGCCTTTGCAACACCTCCTACAGGATGGAAGGATCAGAGTACAATATTCAACACCCACCGAATATGTTGAAGAAAAGCATTCAGAGGACCTAACTTGGACAGTGAAGACAGATGACTTCTTCCCATATGCTGATCATGAGCACTGCTACTGGACAGGTTTGTGCACACATATCACCAGGCTCGAGTGTAGACTTCTTGGCAATGGGGCGTTTTGTTTAATGCATGGAGTAGCAGCGGTGTAAGTTATGCTACTGGGACATGCACCAATAGTCTCAAATGCAGGTACCAATGCTCGGCATTGGGCCATAAGTGGATACGCAAGTCGATAGGGTGTGTGGCCTATTGCAAACTGCAAATGCAAGACTGCCAGGTCAGGTCCCTGGAGGACTGTTGACAGTGCTTGCGTACCATGCCCAGTCACCTACACAAAGCAAAGACATTGAAGTGCATCTAGTGTGGGATGCAGCCATGGTGCTAGTTGAGGGAAAGCCCAACCACTTGGTGGAGTTCCGATGCAGGTCACCATTCAGGATGCCAATTGAACCTTCCGCAAACTTGAACACCAACACAGCTGCAGCCAAGCCACCTGGAACATTGATCCTGTACCTTAAGCACCCTCAGCCCTTGCTGCAAAACACAATGCTTCTTATCTAGACCACGTTTTCCCTCCAATGATTTCTTTCATGCAGGAAGTTGTTGCAGTTGTTGCAAGTTGGTGCAGTTCCGAGAACCTTGCCAAGAACTCGAACTCTGGAGTTCTTTTTGTTGCGTAAAAACTATGCAGCTCTCTATGTAGTGCGGCTGCAACCGATTTTGAAATAGATGCAAGACATTTAATGAAAAGCAACAATTCTCAATAGCCAAGAAATGTACTTTTCCATGCCCTCACAGCAACTGAACCAACTTTTTGCAATTTGCCCCTCCTTGTAAGTGGTTCTTGGCGAGCTTCACATTTGATAGCATTGTCAAGCTGCAGGGAATGGCACAAAGATGTCTCCGCTGCATTTAGCAAGTAGTCGATGCAAGCGGGCAGCCTTAGGGCATGTATGTCAAGGTTGCTACATATGGGGGCCTTCGATATCTGACATTGTATTGAAATGGGGGCCCTGGCATCTGATCAAAGCTACCGTATGCATGCGACATTGCACGTGATGCACTTGACTGCATGCTGCACTGCTTCATGCTGAATGATAGATTGTTCACTGACATAAACTTGTGTGTTGCAAGGCTACTTCACAAGCCGCCCAACCTCCAAGTCATACATTCGGCACGCAACCTCATATCTTCAGGTACGATGATTTTTGTTTAGACAATCTATTTGTGGTATAGCTCGAGCTTTCCATGTCTGTCAAGCCTCGCACCTCACACTTGCTACCTTTCTGCAATTCTGCTGTTTGTCGCCAAAATGTTGTCTGCCCCCTCCCACGAGACCTGGTTCTTCGTAGTTATCTATATTCAGTGCTTTTGAGTGTGATGGCTGTGTCTATTATGAGGTTAGCTGCAGATTAAGCTCGTTTGGTCATAACCCATGCCTCCAAAACCCCACAGATCCCCATCACCTGTGCACCTGCAGTTTGAGATCAAGTTGGTGCAGCCTGGCAGGACTTCAAGGGCACAAGAATACACATAGTTGTGGATTGAAGCATGGAAACGTTGTTATCATCTTTGTGGCTTTCTGATCAAGAACAATGGCGAAAATTCAGGTGAGAATTCTGACATCAGTGCTTCAGAGGAATATGGACAATGACAACGACGCATCTGCTGTTCCTACAGGCTGCTCGACAGCTCGAGGCAGTCGTTGGCTATGCCTCACATGGCCCCAACACTGGAAGCCTTGAGAGTGCAGTGTCCTTGGCTCAGCACCATGACAGCATCACCGGGACTGCAAAGGCTCATGTGGCCCAGGACTACCATCGCAGGCTGTCCATGGGCCTGGAGGAGTCTGGCAAGCTGGCCATGTCAGTGCTTTGGCAGCTTGCCAGCGGCAAGCTGAGAGATCAAGGAAGGCCTCTCTGGCGACCTCAGGAGGGTGAACAAAACATTGCTCGGGCTCTTCTGCAACAGGTGCTTGGCAAACGATAGGATTCAGGTTGAGGATCCTTCACTATGTTCCTTTGTGGTGTTGTGCTGCAAGGAGTGCCATTTGAAGAACTTGGATATTGCGTCATGGGCACCTCCCCCTCCTGTGTGGGCAAGCTTTTCTATGACTAGCTCGTCCATAGCATGGAAATTGGTGTAGAACTAAGTGCGCACTTTCAACCAGTGTGTTACAACGGTAAGCTACAGGCAGGGTACAGGAAGCTGAATGGGTAGCGCTGGACGTGTTGTGCCAGTACCATTATGAATTCTCATTCTAAAAGTCCCAGTTTTGAGGTCAACAAGTTGTATTCATTTTAACTGTAATTTGGTGGACTGCCAACACTATGCTGTGAAGTCTGAATTCTGCAATGTAGGGAAGCAAACAGCATTTTGCAGCTTGCACCTGAAATTGGCGCATACCCACTCAAACGTTCCTTGAAGCATCCTGGTTGTGTACTGTGTGCCTTGCTTGAGCACAAGTCCAGTGTTTTCTCTTTGAAGACAATGAATGGACTCTGTGCGGTTGTGCTGTTGGCTGTGTTCGTTTCTGGTAATTGAAGGAAATCCATTGACACTGTAGGACCGAAATCAGGAGTCCAAGCGAGCCTTGACACAGACTACCCAGAGCTGGTCTGGGCCTTTTGAGGATTGTTTGCTGCTAAATGCCAGCATCTGCCCAACCTCTGTCCTGGCTTCAGCAAAATTGAGGAACATGTATGTAGTTGCTTACAATTCTCTGGGCTGGCCACGCAAAGAGACCATCCGGGTGCCCCTGAGCCCAGGAGCAGGACGGGCATGGGCAGTCAAGGGTATGGAATTTGCTTCTGTGTGGCTGGGGTTGATTCCGGTACTTCTCCCAGTCTTGGCACTGTGGTTGGGCAGAAAAGAGTGATATCAAGAGAAGTGCAAATGCCCGCTTCCAGCAATATGTCTTATTGTAGCTACTGCAGTGCAAAGCAGCTGTAAGCCTTCAAGGGTGCAGCAGAAGATTGTGGTGGCAGTGCGATCGGGAGAATATCTCCCTCTGACACCATGTCACACCAGCTGGCAGAGTTCAACAAATGCGATTTTAGGTAATGAATTCCTTACACAGCATGTTGCATTGCAACAAAACATTTTGCATTTATTCAGTGTTTTGCAGCTTGTTGAATATGGTACAAGAGGGTCCAGGAAAACATGAGTTGTACTGCTGCCGGTGCCCATCAGGAACTAACGGAACACTGCTGGAGTCCCAAGTCGTGGACGTCTCAAACATCACCACAAGGCTCCAAGGGATCCTTCTTGATACAAATCACACATTATCCAATGCGAGCGATGGATCGCATGAGCTGGTGTTCATGGGAGAAATCCCCCCAATGGGCTTTTCGATGTTCACCGTATGCCCAATGTTGCTGAACAATGGTGAAGGCACTGGAACTCCAAGGAACGTGCAGGAGGCGTCTGCACAGCATCATGGAGGCAGCGAGCGTGGAGGTGAATTCCTGCGTTAACTGCATCTTTCCTTTGATGACAACACAGCAACTGGCGGAAACCTCATGCATTTTGTTCTTCTGTTCCATGGTATGTTGTTCATTTGGCACAAACCTCGCTCATCTAGTGCCCCCTTCATCGGTTTGGAAGTGGAAATGTCACTTCTATTTTCGCCTGTTCATGTTGAGCACATGGACACACACCATTCGAGGGCTGAGAGGCCACTGCCGTGCCTTACACACCCTCATTGTGGCACATTGGGCTTGTGACAGCTGGACCCGCACAGCCAATCTCCACAATGTGCGAGTGGCTGACTGGCAGTGCAAATTCCATGGATGATCTTTCAGGTCAGGGCACTACGGATGCTGCAGAAAGTCGATCAGATCAGGAGCAAGTTGGCGCAGATGCACCTCACCGAGCAGGTCACAGTGAGCCCTCAGCCTGCACAGATGACTGCAGCCAGGGAGTTTACCCACTATCCAAGATGCCAAAGGCAGCAAAAGGTGCAGTGTGTCCCTTCTTTGCATCTGCCGATGCTGTACCCAGACGCCAACAGGGCGATGAAGGAAACAGTTTAATCTGCAAAGAATGCATTGCTTTTACAGCACACTTCAGTCTTTTGTACATAGTATTGGCAATCTGCATTTTGTTCTCTCAGTTGATGCACAAAGCTAAATCTTAAGAACTGCTATCATTCCTGGTCATGCATCCAAGCAAGTCAATCTAACTTCAGCTGGCGTGATGCTTCAAGGTGTGGTGGCACTGGATAATGGCTTGCTGCGCATCAATTTCAACAAACATACAGGGCGTCTTGTCAGCATCGAAAACCCGGAGGCAGGGTACGGCATCAAGGCAGGCCACTCCCTTGACTGGTACCACTCATTTTACAACAAGAGCGAAGCGGGCATGAACTCGGGGGCATACCTCTTCCACCCCAGAAACAAGTCTGCCCTGCTACAACGTGGGACCGAGGTGCAGACGAGGCACATCCAGGGCAGGGTTGTGAGTGAAGTTGTGCAGGAATACTCAAGCTGGGCGTCGCTGACTTGGCGACTGTGGTCAGGGGAGAGGCATGTTGAGATGGAGTGGACCGTGGGGCCCATCCCCATCAACGACAACGTGGGGAAGGAGGTCGTCAGCACATTCAACACCAGTCTGCCATCGGGTAAGGTGGTGGCGAACGTTCTGCAGTGCAGAATCTGCAGTGATCGCACCTATCGGCACAGAAAGATCGCGCTGCCTTGGCGGTGCAGGCAACGCCCAACGATTGTGGTGTGTGGATTATTTGCGGGCAGTGTGTTGTCGTTGGAGTCGTTCATGAAGAACCACTTGTGCGCAGGGGGACAGTAGGAAACGAATGTAAGTGCTTAAGTGAGTACGCAAGTACTTTATGTAATGTGTTGAGGTGGGGGAAAGAACCACGATCTCAAACGTGGCTCCATGGCTTGCAGCGAGAAGTATCAACTTGAGCGATGAGTCTAATCCATTCACACATCACTTTTTGGCATCAATTTGTAGTATGGGTGGGTATTTGGCCAGCAGATGTGCGTGTGTTTGAATAACTTTCTGGTGGCCTCCTCCAGGCAACGAGTTCTACACAGATTCCAATGGACGAGAGATGGTAAGACGTGTGAAGGACTTCAGACCGACCTGGACCTTGAATGTCACCGATCCAATTGCAGGGAACTACTACCCCATCACAGCTGCCGCATGCATAAGGCACAAGCCCTCCAATGGCAGCGATGGCGTTTACCAACCAGGGTTCGAATTCGCTGTAGTGACAGACAGGGCACAGGGGGCAGCCTCCCTGAATTCAGGCGCCCTGGAAGTGATGCTGCACAGGCGGATTCTGCACGACGATTTTCGAGGAGTTGGTGAGGCGCTGAACGAAACGATGTGCGGGTGTCGGAACTGTGACTGCGTTGGGCTGGTGGCCAGGGGAGTGCACTACATCACGTTTCAGCCAGGTGACTTTTGATTATTAAGAGACTCTGTGGGAATGTGACAAACCCAAGTGCTTGCACCCAATTAGCCCATGAGAAGCGCACAATGCCACCAACCGCAAATTTCCTCGCTTCCTGTCATTTGACCAGTCCATGCACTGTCGCAGATCCTAAACGTGGAAAACACCTCACAAGCATTGAGCGCAAAGAGTGCATGGCCGTCGCCCTTTGCAACAGGGTATTGGGCCGCCTTTCACAATGACACTTTGCGCTCCTGCCCTTTCCTACATTTCTTCAATTCGCATCTCTGGCAAATCAAATCGTCCATTTTCACACATTAGCATAGTAAGAGACCTGGTTGTCTATACCTGGGGTGCAGAAACAGGAGCATAGGGCACGAACAGACAGTGGCTAGCTGCAGATGGGGCTGCGATCGCCTGCACAAGTGCTTGGTCTTGTCATGTGCAATAGGCAAATTGTAATTGAAAGGATGCCACATGATAATTTGTGCTCATTGCTGTAGACAACAGGTCTGCACGCATTCGAAGACATCTTCAGCAGCGCCTGAACGACCCTCTGCTGCTGGGCTTCGGGCATGGCCCCCCAAACCGGTTTCCAGGCATTACATCCTGGTCGGCATTGCAGGAGGGTCAGTCCCTCCCTGCCAACGTGCACCTCCTCACCCTGCAGGACATGGGAGTGGCCTCTGGGACACAGACGCTGCTGAGGCTCGCGCACATGTTTCAGGTAGGCAACACCACGCCTCGAGAACTTGAATGTGTGGGTCCTTGCCACTTTGTGTTGTGTGCTGTTCCTGTTGGACGTGGGGACTTCAGCACTGTGTCTGGCCATGTGGAGACAGCCAGACAGAGGCAAAGAGCTGTGCAGTCCGTTTACAGCACATTTTGTTCTAATGGAATAGGCTTCCAAGCACAGTTTATATCGTTCCAAAGTATTGCCGCAATGCAAGTTGTATCACATTGCAAAATTTTGGATTCGAAGGAAAGAAGAAGGAAACGGAAACACAACGAAGGGCAGTTTCTGCCCTGTGCTGGTGAATGCATCGTGAGGGAATTCAACACCCCAGTCAAGCCAGCAGATGTCAGAGCTGCGCCTATGACAGAGTACAGCTGTTGTCTTGTCCACAGCAACATCCCTTTTCAATAGAAGAGAGACGATGCATGCAAAAGGCACATCTCGCGCAATTTTGTTCCTGTGAAACCTTATCTGCGCCTAGAATTGCACTGTGCCCTGCACACAGAATTGAATGCATCACCCCATGAGCATTCCCCCTTGCATCAGTCAGTTGCCAACGCTTGTCTGCCTGCAAAGGTGGATGAGGACGAGGAGCTGTCCTCACCCGCTGAAGTGGACCTGGGGAGCTTGTTTCCGGGTTGCAGCATGGAAGAGCTCACTATCTCTGCCAACCAGCCTGTCAGGGGTGTCGACAGGTTGCGGTGGAAAACAGCCGGTGGTGCTGCTCCACCAGGAACCTCCACGGACGATGAACATGCGGTTGTTCGTAAAGTCCTTGAGCTGCACCCAAGCGTTGGGTGTGCCTCCCAAAGCTGTTTTACTTTGAAACCCATGCAGATCTTGACGTTGCTGGTGACATGTCCATGATGGTGGCGGCCCTCCTGCTGAGATGGTGCGAGCTGCAAGGGTATTGACGATCTGACAATTGCCTGGTCGCAGAAGGCCCAAAATATTCACATTGGTACAGACTTGACAATCATCATATGGTGCATCTGGAAGGAATCTGTCAGAATTTTGATGTTGTTCTTGTTGTTGCAAGGAAGGGCAGGAATCGGCACAGTTTTGCACCAGTTTTGGTAATCGACTGATGCCACGTTTGGAAACAGTCTTGAGAGTTAAAAAATGGCGTTGATCCGTTGGGCTGGCTGCATTGCTGGTGGCCTGCTTGCGCTGCCTCTGGTGTTCACTGTGATGCAGCAGTCAGAGTGATGCCCCAATTTTTGAGGTGAACCATCAGTTTGAAGCAGAAAACGTATGTGAGAGATAGATATGGCACGTGTCAAGCATGTGTGGGTGAGTTTAGAGTAGCTGGAAGATACTCTTTGCAGCACACTTCTTGCATTTAATTGAGTTTAGCAACATTCTAGCTCTTGGGGGTGGGGGTGGGTTGGTGTCGGCGTTCTGTGCCTTTTGACTTGTAAAATCCCACTTGTGCTTCGCAAGGCTCTTGAGAACCTTTTTGGCTGTCTTATGGCGCAAACCGCCGCACCTTGGTGAATGGAGCCGTGGCCATGTCCCTGCTTGTGAATTTCATACCTTAGTGGTTAGGCCGATGCACGCAGATAGCCATCTGCAAATGCAGCGAATCGAGACCAGCCATTTCGACTGCGAAATACCTCACCACCTCCGACACGTGGCTCTCGTCCCTTTCGAGCGAGGCGTGGCCCGCGGCCCAGAGGCCCAGAGGGCTCCACGGGCCGTTGCCCCGGCGAGCGCCCGCGATTTTCCTCCGGTCGGAACGGCTGGCCTCGCCGGCAGCCACGCCATGGAGGGCGCTCCCAACGTGTGTCCACAGCCCCCGGCCCCCGGATCGCCGGCCTCCCCTCTTTCTCTCCTTGATGGCAGGGCCCAGCAATGGTGCACGGGCGACTCTCTGCGCCCAGACGCACCTCCCCATAGGCATGCCGGTCAGGCGCCCACGGCCCCGCACCCCGCCTGCGCCCAGAGCCCCAGGCCCCGCAAAGGGTCTTGCAAAAGGCTCTGCAACGCCTTCGAGGCCAGCCCAGGCGGCCATCACCCAGTGGACGACCGCGCGACGGAGGACGGCGGCACCGCCTCCCTCTGCCTCCCATCAACCCTTGCGCGCTGACCGTGCAGCGCCTGCCCGCGGCGGTAGCCCCTTTCGCCCCATCACCACAGCGCCGGGCTTGGAGGGCCTCCCGCTGGCTCGTTCGCAGCCGCTGGGCTGGCCCCCCCCCCCCCGCCGGGGCCCCAAGGAACGATGCGGGCCGGCAGATGCCCTGAAGGCACCCGCGTGCGGAAGGCCGCGCGGAAGAGATCACTCCCATAAGGGGGGTGAATCACACGCCTCCGCACAATCCATCGCGGCATCCAGTTGAGAGAGCGCGCCTCAGCACCCCCCCTGGCCCAGGCCTCCCTCCGGGCGCCCGGCCGTACAGCCGCCCCGCCGCCCGGCCCCGCCCTTGCTCCGCGCCATGCTCCGCGCACACAGTATGCAGGCCGCGGGGCCGTCGGGATCTTCCCAGCCGGGCATCAACGGCCTGTCCGGGATGTCCGGGCTGCCCGCCGTGCGGCCGAGGCGGCGGTGTCTGGCGATCGCGCGCGCCGGCGTGGACCCCCCCCGCGCCGTGGCCGCCCCTCCGGCGACGGCGGCAGCGGAACTGCGCCTGAGGAACTGGGCGATCGACAGCTGGCGGCAGTACGATGCGCTGCAGCAGCCTGTGTACCCGGACGCCGAGGAGCATCGGCGGGCCGTGGAAGAGATCAAGCGGATGCCGCCGCTGGTGTTCGCTGGTAAGCGGGTTGGGGAATGAGGAAGGAGCGGTGGGGGGCAATGGGGCGAAGGGTGGGCGGGATGCGACTGTTTGGGGTGAGATTTGATGCACAGAGTATAAGAACCTGGGCGTACACGGGGGGGCGCTCCCGAGCAAGTGTATGTGAGAGTCTTTTCCATGCAGTGAAAGATATTTTGGAGTCTCCGATGCGACTTGATGAGCAGATGGCGCGGGCTGTAAGGGGTTGCCGGGGGGTGGGGCGGGGGGATAAATGTGAGGGGGCGACGCACGTTGGGAAGAAGGGGCGCAGAGGGTGCAAGATGGGGATTGGTGCTGGTCGCGGTGCGGGTTGGTTGGGGGCGGCGCCGGCCCGGTGGATGTTGGCGTGATGGGGCCTCGGCACCGTGGCTTGATGGGACTACAGACCTGGTCGAAGTGTGTATCCATGGCGAAATACCTTGCACTGCCGTGACCGCAGCCGACGACGTCGTCCGGTTGAGCGCTGGCTCATCCCGTTCATGTGGGCGCCTTGCGGGTTGCGCACCCTTCCCGAACCTCCGTTGGCGCGCCCGTACGAAGGGATTGTTCTGCGTGCGTGGATTCTTGGGACTGCTTGGACGGGGAGATTTTGTCAGCTTAGGGAGACGCGAAAGCCTTGTATCTTGCGCGGTGCGCCCACCTCTTAGAGAGCTTGAGTCTAGGCTTGAAAGGGGCCGATAGGCTGGATCCTCCCCAGAAATTGGTGGCTGCTGCTCGTTCATGCTGTTGCTGCTTGGTTTGTCTGTGGCTGCTGGCATCAACGACTTGTGCAGATTTGCTGCCCAACCATCCAACAGTGCAGGGTCAGCATCATTTCACAATGACGCAGTTGTCCTTCTCCGATCATGTTTGCCTTGCCAGGGCGAGACAGAATCCACGTACGGGCATGCGCAGCCACCTTTTGCACAGATGTTCACGCCAGGCCAGGCCGGTGCACCCTAACTGCACTATCTCTTGTGGCTGCAGGTGAGTGCCGCACGCTTCAGGCGAAACTGGCACAGGCTGCCGCTGGGGAGGCCTTTGTGCTGCAGGGTGGGGACTGTGCTGAGGCCTTTGCTGACCTCAACGCCAACCGGATACGTGACACGTACAGGGTGCTCCTTCAGATGTCAGTCGTCCTGACGTTCGGGGGCGGCATGCCAGTTGTGAAGATGGGCCGCATGGCAGGTCAGTTTGCGAAGCCCAGGTCGGCCCCCACAGAAACCATAGATGGCGTCGAGCTGCCATCTTACAGGGGAGACATCATCAATGGCGCTGCGTTTGACGCAAAGTCGCGGGTGCCAGACCCCTGGCGCCTGTTGAAGGCGTACAACCACTGTGCCTCGACCCTGAACCTGTTGCGGGGATTCAGCTCGGGAGGGTATGCAGCCCTCCATCGTGTGACAGAGTGGAGTCTGGATTTCATGAGGGCAACAGAGAATGGGCATGCGTACATCGACTTGGCCGAAAGGGTGAAGGAGGCGATCACATTCATGGTTGCATGTGGCCTGGATTTGAACACTCCTCTCATGAAGGAGACTGACTTCTTCACGTGCCACGAGGCACTGTTGTTGGACTATGAGGAGGTGGGTGCATCATTGCAGAGCTGTGTGTGGGACATATTGTGGATTCGTGCATCGGAATGGCACAAATCAGTGTGCTCTGTCTTCATGAGTGATGATGGGTCCATTTTATTTGCAAAGTTGAGCACAAAAGATTGGAGTGTGCTTGGAATGCTGTCTGTTGTGAAGCAATGCTAGCAAATCATCCAATGTGTGCTGTTTGTTATTTCAAGCCCAATAAGGCCATATCATTCAATTCTGTGAAACTTTGTGGTGCACTGAAGCTGTCTTTGGCTGCTTGTGAAGTGAGGTGAACATAATGCCCTGTGTCCAATGATCCCTCCTGACAAGGACATTTCATCAGCAAGATCTGACAGGCGACGCTGACAACAACAAGATGGCGCACATCAACAGTAATCTTAGTGATGAAAAGGCAAAGACCCTGTGAAGTGCAGGAATTAGAGGTGCTGCATTGAGCGGCGAATCTCAATGCCCTGCCTTGGCTCCTTTAGCAAACAGTCCCCGCAAAAGTTCCCATACATCATACTCTCCACACATTAAGTTACCTTCATGACTGCAACGTGCGCCCAACTGTGCTGATGGCATTGTCTGCTTCGTATCAGCTGTGCAGCTGAATAGCCGTGAGCTCCTGACCTGCACAGGCCCTGACGAGAGAAGACAGCACCACCTCCCTTGCCTACGATACATCCTCACACTTCCTGTGGTGCGGAGAGCGCACCCGAAACCTGGACGGTGCGCACGTCGAGTTTCTGCGGGGCGTGGCCAATCCCATCGGCGTCAAGGTGTCCAACAAGGCAGAGCCGTCTGAGCTGGTGTCCCTGATCGCCACCCTCAACCCGCTCAACACGCCAGGCCGCATTGCGGTCGTCACGCGCATGGGCGCGGACAAGCTGAAGAAGCACCTCCCGGCCTTCATATCAGCCGTGAAGAACTCTGGACAGGTATATCGTGGCATTGGCTGTGATGCCTGGATTCTGCAGCTTTCGTGGCAATATGCGCAAGCATCGTCGATTTTGTGGACTCATGGCTGTCATCGCCTTGTGAGAGGGACAGCAGGTCGTATTGTCAGACTTTCTCGTTTATAGGAGTCAGTACACTCAGCAGCTGTGTTCGAGCATGTCGTATTCATACATATTATTTGTGAGCAGGTGGTGACGTGGATATGCGATCCCATGCATGGCAACACAGAGAGCGTGAACGGCTTCAAGACACGGCGGTTCGAGAATATCCAAAAGGAGGTAGAGACGTTCTTTGATGTACACGAGACCATGGGGAGCACACCCGGGGGGATACACCTGGAGATGACGGGTGACAATGTCACGGAATGCATGGGTGGTGGTGCACAGATCAGTGAGGACGATCTCAACTCGCGGTACCATACACACTGCGACCCCCGCCTGAATGCCGAACAGGCGCTGGAGTTGGCGTTCTATGCGGCCTCAAGGCTGAGGAGCAGGAAGAACAAGCTGCAGAGCGTCAGCAGCAATGGCATAAGGCCACTGCCGAGTCTTTGAAAGTTCGCTTTGGCTTTCCTTTCGAGGTCGCCGAGGTTGGCATTACCTTAATTGTTTGTGGGGATATTTAGTCGCCACATTACCCAGGTGGAGTGTAGGCCTGCGGCACACATGGCTTGAAATCTTGGCTGAGCTCTAAATTGCGCCAGGACAGAAAGGAAGGGAAGGAGGACAACAGAAAAAGAAAAGGAAGAAGCAAGACAGGCAATGAACGAGACTCTGACAACGATTGCGCCCTGTGTGCTTGCCAACGCGTTTTGGGGGCGAAGTGAGCCTTTGCGTGGGCGTTTTGGAATGGATGGCGCAAGGACAGCGGGCATAGGAGCAGCTGACGCATCTTTAATTTAATTATCCTTCTTGACTGTGATTTCTGGGGTGCCTGCTCCTTCCACTGTGCTTGCAGTTTGCTCATGATTGCCTCCCCGTGTGCAGATGTTGCTGTTGGCCAATTGCCTTGATGACCACCTCATCTGACATACCACTCCTTCCTGCATGTTGAATATCATGCAGATGAGAAGTTTGTTAAGGCACATGAAACAATGTAGTACTGTGGACTGTACATGACTGCATGATGGAGCCTTGTTTGGGCTCCAGCTGGTGCTGAGTGTCTGTGAAGAAAAAGCTTATGCTTTGGGGACCTTGAGCACCTGGAGCTTGGTTTGAAAGTGGGCACTGTGTTGTGACGAGTGGTGTCAGTGTCCCACCCTGTGACCTCTTTTCCATTGCGAGCTGCCCACCGCACTGATACTCGGGGCTCCCAACAGCACGTGCTGTGCGCCATTCCGACCTCTAGCGCTCGCTCTTGGAGCACTTACTGCAGAGGGCACCTCAGTGACACCTGGTGATACTTGAGTTTTCGGAGTCATTTGCCAGCGTATTACAGAGCATACCCAGACATGTTGGAGGCCGTGGAGGACGCTTGTCAGTCAGCAGAGTTTGTTTCGATTGTGGTTGTGGAGATCTTCAACAGCCATTCTTCCACATCAGCTGCAGCATTGCTTTTCCACCGATCATATCTCATGGGCGCACCAACTCTGCCTGGTGCGTTACACAGGCCAGCTCGGGCCTCTGGAAGCCCTGTGTTGAGCGTGTGTGCCAGTGCGCTCTTCATCGCCTTTCCGGTGCCTGGGCGTGCTGTGTCGATGCTGACAAAGCAGTATGGGCCTTGCATGCCGGCTACAGCTCGGTCTGAGAAGCTTGGAACCAGTCCAGGGGATCGGGCTGCATCTACGCCGCCTTAGGGGCACACACAGTCATTGCTGCGATCCAAAAAAGCCTCGATGCTCAATGGGGCCAGACTGGCCTGAAATCCCAAGGTTTTCCCCAACCCGACACCGTAGAAACTTGACGGCATGCAATGTGTGTTCTTCACGTTGTCTGTTCCTTTGCGGATGCGCTACCCATCACGGACCACAAATATTCGATGCCCCTCATTTCACCAATCTCCAACCAGCCGTCAATCAATCAACCATTCAGTTGCTGGGGCATTTCTGCTCCAAGAGTTCTCTGCGTCAAGAATGTGTGTCGCCTGCAGCGTGGATTTCCCAGATTCCGCACAAATGCCCCATAACCTTCATCTCCGGGTATGAAGGTCACGACGTAGTCTTTTGGGCCCTTTGTGCCCTTCACACACCTCAAGTTACCTTCACTTACGTTCAGCCCTGCAATTTTGCCCACTCAGGGCACACGCTGGAAACGTAATTACAATCACCTTTCCAGCTTGTCGCGCACATGACAAATATAGAAAACCATGTCCACACAAACCAGAGCCCAATGTCCAAACATCCCACAACTAAAAGTTCATTTTGGGTGCGTTAACCCCAATGTGAGTTTTGCCTTTTTCGGTCCCAGAAAAGCAAAGAGCGAGAAACGTATAAAATATCCGATCATAACATCCCAATCACAGTGGTGGGCGGGAGGGAGAGAAAACGAAGTGCAGTATAGCTCCTGACACCTCCCTAAGGCGGCGGCGCCACTCACAGCCCATTCGGAGCCATGGAAAGTCGTCCCGTCATGCGCTAGGCCCCAAGGTCCCTTGGCGCCACAGCGTGTGCCTTCCTCCGGCAAGAGTAGAACATAGTGCCAACGGACTCACCATTGAATCAATCGAATTCTCGCACCCTATTTCCGGGCCTATTGTAACCTTGCTTGCTAGACGTTGTTGTAACAAGAACTGATTGCGTATTATTGACAACTGAATGCATAAAGAGATGGTGAGGTACCAGGAACTGCATTAAGGACGTTGATGAACGAATTGAATATAAGGGGCAGTATTCCTGTTGTCCTTAGCCTCGGCTGTAGACCGTTGCCGTGGACTCGAGCATAAGATCCCCGTTCAGGGATCGCCACCCCTCGCTCCTGGCTGCCTTCGTCAGCGTAACCATTCCATTCGGAATCAGCCAAACCCCGCACCCGGCCTGCCCCTGTAAGCGCACACCCCCACAATGTTGAAATGGCGTCAATTCAGCACCCCCCCTGCCCTCCCCTGTTACTGCACACCAAGCCGGGTTCCGCGCAACATTTCCGCCGCAAGGCCACCGCCTCGCCCATGCTCCACCGGTGCCTCCCCAGGCCGCCGCTGGCGTTCCAGCAGGCTCCCCCCTGCCTCGCCCACGAGCAGGGCCCTCCCGGCCAGCGCCCCGACGCCCTGAGGTGACGACCGCGCAAAGCGACGGCCCCGCGGGCCTCCCCCGTCGCCTTCAATCCTGGACCATCCAATTGCCCATCACAGGGCTAGGTATCGCGGCCCCGTTCCCGCGAGATTGATCTGCCAGAGGCGAGCTCGGCACTCTCGGAATTGCCCACAGCAAATTTCAGGATGCGGAAGAGAATTTCGCAAAGTGGTGCCCAGGAGCTGGCTGGCCCCCTTTTGCGTTTTGGTGCCTTTCTCTGGACTGAAATGGGAACTTCCCAGGTTGGCGTTTGTTTGAATAGGGCAATTCGGCGACTGTGCGCAGGGCGATCCGACCGGGCGTGCATCTGGAGTCGAACGGCGCGCGGCGGACGATGGACGGCCACGCGAGCGCCTCCTCCAGGGGCGTGGCCCAGGAGGAGGAGTGGGGGCGGGGTCAGGGGCGCTGGGACGCCAACGGGGGGCACCAGACGTCCCCGGAGGGCGCTGGACGGCCAGAGAGGTGGGCTGGCGGCCAATGGGGCCCCCCGCTGGGGCGATGGCTTCTGTTCTGATGGGACTCGCGCTTGCACCCAAATGGGGATGATGGCGCATTTTACCTCCGCAGAATGTCGCTTCCAACTTGGTTGTGTGCGCACTGCTGCAGCTGCTGGTGCTCTTGTTATTCAAGTCACAAGGAGGCTCAACGTTGATGGTCAAAAGCATCGTGTTGAGAGCAATATGTCTCAGTCCCAATTGCTGAATTCTGCTTCGGTGTCTGCGAGCGTGACAAGGCAGAGAGAGCCTTCACCTGTCTGGCGAAGTCAGGCTGCAGCTAAAGTACAAGAGCGATTGCAGCCGGACTTCGTCAGGCCTCAAGTGCTCAAGCAATAGTCAAACTCAATATGTTTGCAGCCAACAAGCTCATGGATCCAAAGGCTCCAGCCCTGTACACCTCCTGAATATACCAACGAATACACGGAGAGAAAATAGATAGCTGACTGTTTTTGTATGAGTGTGAGGATGCAGCAAATCTCATGCCTATGGACACATGGTGTGTGGGGTATAAATGGAATGCGAGTAGATGTGCAGCTTGCTTGCTTGAACATGCTGCAGGCTGCTATTCTGATGCAGTACTTGGCCCATCTGTTGCTGTTGCCAAAGTGCTCACTTTTTGCATGAGCGGTGTCCTAGGAACTGTATCAGGCGAACATCGTTTGCCACACATAGCATTGATCGACGGCGATTATATGTCGTTGGAATTCAGCAAACTGCACTGATCCCAGAAAGATGTTGCAATTCCCCACTTTCCCCAGCATCCGAAGGCAAGAAAGGCAGGTGTATTTCCTTGGAGCACATTTACCAAAAAGTGACAAATCACAGCCTGCCATTTGGGTCTTGTAGTCACCTTCAAGGGAAATGGACTGGTGGTGGCAGATGCGCACAAGAAGGTGTCTCAGTGCCTTTCCACAAATCCATTGTTTGGCAGGCTGAATTCCTGTCTGACATCTCTGCTGACCGTGCCTTGCTTGGGTTGGGTGCATTGTCCCGTCCAAGATCAGGGCTGGTGTGGATGGGGAAGAGTGTGTGGCCATGACAAATATGAGTAGCGGGCACTGTCCAACCCCTCCAACACCCACAGGTCCCTTGTAGCATTTCTGCTCTTGGTCATTGCACAACCAGAGCAACGGAATTAGTTCCCATATTCCATATTGGTTCGCAAATTCGAATGAGCACCCAACAATTGGCATGTTAATAAACGTGATGGATGCAAATATTCCGCAGAAAGGTCCCAGTCGTCTAGTTTCCTGGCGTGATCTCTGATGTAGCTCCCAAATATGATGATTGTGTATATTGTGTTGTGGGAACCTCCCTCAACTTTTGAAGTTCGCTGTCCGCAGCTTGTTATTTGGCACCACAGTTGGAACACTGAAAGGCTCACTGCGCTCTCTTCTTCTGCAGGCCAGGCACGAAATGGCCGATTAGGGATCCCTTGGTCTGGATTGACTTGGAAATGTCAGGTAGGATTACTCCCCACATGTCTTTTCGTCATTGCCAATCAGATTGATTGGAAGTGGCACACTATGTAGCATTCTTGCAAAATGGCCATTGTGCTCAAGACATGGTCAACCATGTAGTGGAAGGGTGCGGCATTTTCCAGCAGGAACCAAAGTTCTCATGTCCGCCTGGTGTCAACGGACAGGGTTGTGAGCTTCCTTCCAGTGCCCTGTAGCATGACAAAGCATTGCCCTGCATCTTGCTGGCGATGCCAGGCAGTGTTGAAACAGACTGTTCCAATGCCATGCACGACGCACAGGTGCACCTTGCCTGCAGCGATGGCCGGATGGCAGGCACAATGGTTTGTGGCCGCAGGTATTGTGACATGCTGCTGGCCACTGTCAATCAGGATGCATAGCCTTTCCACACAAAATAGCGCCATGTCCGTTTTGTGTGCTCAAAGGTTGCAACCATATTTGCACCCTGGGATCTCATCCCATCAGCGAATAGCAACACGAAGATTGTGGCCGAGGTTGTGGCAGTTTGCGCAGCTGGTACCATAGTCTCTTTGGCGGTTCAGCACTTTGGAATATTGGAACAATTGTGTGAGGGGTGCAATCTTTGGGATGTTGCACAACAAGCCTCACACAGCTTTAGTTTGCTTGGGCTTCTGCCTGGGGAGAAGCAGGGCCAGGAAGGAGCGTAAGGTGGGACCAGTGTCAAGGCGTTCATTCGATCATGTTGCCGGCTGGGTTTGAACACTGGTAGAGGGCTGGATGAGCTGCCAGATGTGCGAAAGATGCCGTTTGGCACGACCAAGGTGCGATCAGAACATGGTAGTTTTGGAGCCTTTTAAGGACATGAAGCTGGGTGGCTCAAAGGAGCGGTACAGAGTGCCTCTCCCTGTTGGTTTGCTGTCTGTGGATTGGGCAGCATTGTGTGTGCTGGGTGGCATGGTCGACAAAAATGGCTCATGTGTGGGTCTGCGCGCACAATATGGGTACAGCGGTCAGGTGGCCCTTTGGGTTCATGTGAGGGCACCACTTGCAAGCACAGGAAGCACCTATGCTAGGTGGTTTGGAGGTGCAAACGCACAGAAGTTCTGGGACTGGTGCTGCGTGCGTCAAAATTTTCTGACACTGCATCATTTTCCAAGACCTTGCTCCTTAGCGTTTCTGCTGAGGTCCATGGTTGTGAATTTTCTGCTTTTCGAGAAGTGGCCCCAGCATTGTGTCATTTGCCAACATGTTAAATATACTCCACTAACCGATTCCCTGCGCTTTGAGATGTTTTGAATACACTTTCGTTTTACAACCAATAGATGCTGCATGAAGCTGTCATGATGGGCCATTTGTTTGGGAAGTTTGCTCTAAGAAGGATGAGCATTGTCTGCATGGAATGGGAAGATGGACAGAAGACATTTTGCAGATTCTATGTTGGTGCAAAATGCCAAACTGCAGTATTCAGAAACAGGGCATACTGCTTAACCCCCTCAGCTGTGCTGGTGCGGGGAATACTACTAGGCCTGTGGAAACATCTCTCAGCTGCAGGGTGCAATGCCTTTGGCACAGACATCAATAGCATCCTGGGTGCTGCATTGTGCCACGCCTCAATAACTTCCGAGGGGCTTGAGTAATTAATGCCCTTTAATCATATGGGCTTGTCCCATGGTAGTTTTGCTGGTCAAGAAGGACCTTACAGTACTGAAGGGCATTACTGAACGACGTCAGGCTCAGGTTCGCTGTTGTGGGCTGGTGGTTACCCTTCTGTTGACACATTTGTTCAGTACGAGTTCAATGTGCAGGTGTAAGCAAACAGGGTTTGAACTACTGATCAGTGATTGTCCTGTTTATGTTGTGTTCAGGGCTGGACTTGCAGAACGACACCATCCTTGAAATCGCATGTATATTGACCGATGGGTCTTTGTATCGGCAGATAGAGGTGCGTCCATGGCAACAGAAGTGTTGCTTTCATTGAAAGCAAGGTGACAAAGCAACTGAACCCATGTTTGAAACATGATGGTGCCTCTCTCAACTGCTGATCCACTGCTGATGCACAAGTTTCAGTGATTTGGCCTGTTTCACACATTGATCGAAACTGTGTGAGACACACAAATTTATGCCCTCGGTATGCCAGCCCCATTTGACGCCGTTGTGGAACTGCAAGAATCGAGCAGTGTCCTCATTGTGTTTGGAAGCAAGGCATGGCATGATAGCCGTGTGTCGCCGCACTGGTTCAAGGTACAGAGACATGCACAGGATGCTGTGTATGATGCGGTCACGCTATTGGGATGTTGGAATTGCGAGTGGCCGCCATTTGCAGAGAACACGATGCGACTTGTGCTCGCAACTTCTAGTTACGCTTCAGAAGTATTTGATTACTTCAGCAGTGTTTGTCCACTGCTGTGAATCAATCAGCAAATTCATGTAAGCCTGGAATTGTACTTATTGCAACGAATTGTCCTAGCCCCAGTGACATGACTGTGCCTGGACCCCAGGGCCCCTGCATCGCCATCCACCACCCAGACAACGTGCTTGACGGCATGAACGAGTGGTGCACCAAGAACCACGGCGCCAGCGGCCTCACCCAGCGCTGCAGGTCCAGCCGCGTCTCCCTCGAGGCCGCCGAGCGCCAGGTCCTGGACTTCATCAAACAGTACATATCGCCAGGCGTGGGCCTGCTGGCGGGGAACTCCGTCCACGTGGACAAGATGTTCCTAAAGCGGTACATGCCCCTCCTGGATGACTACATGAACCACCGGATCCTTGACGTGTCCACGCTGATGGAGCTGTGCCGCCGGTGGTACAAGGAGGAGTACAGGCGATGTCCGCGGAAGAAGAACAGGCACACGGCGCAGTCGGACATCGAGGAGAGCATAGAGGAGCTGAAGTACTACAGGTCGGCGATCTTCAAGAGGACGTGAGGGGTTCAGGGGCGGGGTGATCGGTGGTGCGGGGCGCAGGGGGCCGTGCGCCCTCTGTGTGTTTAGATCGGTTGATGACGTTCGAGGAGTTCTCTCTGTACTTGGTGCTGTGCGTCCCACGAAATTTGGGGTGAGCATGGTTCAGCTTAGTGCTAGATGGGGGGTGATTGTTCCTGGGGTGGGTGGGAGAGTGGAAGGGCGTTTTAGTGTGACTGCAATCTGATTTCTGACAGGAGGGCAGCTGCTGGCTTGTCGTGCCTGGCATGGTGCCTTGGCCGTTCTCGTTTAAAATTTATTCGATGGCCGATGTTGCAAGGGCTGCCTTCTGCCACTGGAGTGAGGTGGGTGCACGGAATGGGGTCAACCACTCTTGAGCTCAGTCCACCCTCCTGGCCGTCCTATACCAAGCGCGCCCGCACGCAGCCTCACAAGGCGCAGCTCCCACACGGAGCTGGGGTATAAATTTTGGTTGGTCAAGCTCCAAGTTTGAACACAACTTTCCTTGCCAGCGGCGGCATAAACTGCTACTAGATATCTTCCTCTTACAACCACATGCCTGCCTGTTTGTATCCGTGGGATCCTCACCGCCCGCAAACGTCCGCACAACAATCCACTTCTGTGCCAACTCATCAGTCAACTACAGCCAACATACAAAACATACTGTAGGTGTCCTGTCAGAAACAAGCACGGGGTTGCTGGCTACTAGGACACAGACCAACAACAGAATGGTGAGGCAAAAAGAGAGGGAGAGAAGTCCTGGCGTTCACCTCTGATTCTCAGCGTCTCTCGACCAATACAGCTGTGCGCTAGGGCATGGCGGGGAAAGGGGTCGTTGGGGATGGCATGTCCAGGGCGATCGACATGGCTGCGCCTGTGCGCCAATAGTGTCCCCAAAGAACACCGGGTAGGAAGCAGTGGACCTCTTTGCCAAGCCTGATTGGAGGAGTGTCAGTGGGTGGGTGGCGGGTGGGCTATGGGGGGGGACCACTGATCAAAATTGTTCATAATGACAACAAATCATTAGGCACTAAACTATGCAATAAAGCCCACAAACACTTTTCGACAATCAGCGGTGGATACTCACAGATGGCAATTGTCGATCAAAATTCTATGTTACAGGCAGTAAATTACAGAGGCATTCCGACCATTCCTCAAGGCAAGGTGTGCAAGGACAGTCACGAATGCCCCCACCGCACCCGAGCTTGAACCATGGACCCCCCATTGATGCAGCCACTTGCCCACTCGCCACTACTCAAAAATATGTCCTTTCACCTCCACTTCGCTCCCACAAAGAAAGGAAACGCTGACAGAGTCACAGTCCAGCTACACATCCACATGGGCCTTCACAGCATCGTATATGGCCTTGAGCCAAATAGCCACAGCCTGGGCCCCTGGATCTGGCACCGACTGCAGCACATCTTCTGGCACGTAGCTCGATCTGCCCGCCAACGCCTTCATGGTCGTCGTCGCGTCGGCCCCCGCCCTGGCAGCATCTGCCATCTCTCCCAGCACTTCGATGGCAGGCTCGGATATCAGCCCCTTCATCGCCCCCACAGCAGGTAGCAGCGCATCCAGCATCGTCCTGTGACCCTTGTTTGCGCCACCGTAGGCCTGCATCGCACTCACCCCATCCCCCAGAGCTCTCGCCCACTGTTGTGGGGATAGGGTGGCCTCCCCTGCGGGGATCGCATTCGATGCCGCGGTGAAGAAGATGTCATACAGCGCTCCCGATGTGCCCCCCATGGACCTCCTGACCGATGCAGCCAGCTGCTGTGTCGTGGCACGGGGGTCGTTCAGGGCGTAGCAACCGGCCATATCTGCCTTGATGGCTTCCGCGCCCTTTCTCATCGTCAGCCCGCAGTCGCCGTCTCCGGCTTGGGAGTCCCAGGCATTCAGATCGGCTTCACTGTCAATCAGCGCATCGCACACCGCCGTGATTGCAGTCTCCATCAATTGGCCTTGGGGAGTGAGCGTCGCCGGTCTCACGGGCCCAACATCTGCCGAGTTAATACCTTTCGGAACAGGGGTCTTCAATTTGTCAAGGCTCGGGATGCACGTCAGCGTCCCAGAACCCCAGCCCAAGGCGCTGGTCGGCCGGTCGAGCTGGAGCAGCAACTCATTACTCACCCGAAACACTGTGAGGGAGACGCCTGCCATGTCGATGGAGGTCATGTACGAGCCAACATACAACCGGGCGACGTCCACCTTGGCCTCTGCTGTGAGGTACTTGAGGGCCGCCCTGGTGACTATATGCAGCTCCATGGCCGACAGGCCCCCCAGGTTGTTCACCAAAACTGCCACCACCTCGCCCTCTTCCACAGGCAGGTAAGCTGACTCAGATTGCAGGATGTGCTGCAGCATGCTTTGCACAACTGCGTCGGCTGGGTGGTAAGCCGCCTTCCGGGCCCCAGGCTCCCCATGGATCCCAAGGCCCAGCTCGATCTCGTCAGGCCCCAGGCGATCTGAGGGGCTGGCACCAGGGAGGGTGCACACATCCATCGCCACGCCCATGGTCCCAATGTTCTGGGCCACTTTCCTTGCTGCCACAGTCACAGCATCGAGGTCCCTGCCCTGGTCCGCCAGTGCGCCCTGCATGGCCAGCCCACACATCTGAAGGTGATGGAATGTCATTTGGAAAGGCAGTCAGAGGTCCACTTTCCAACCCTGTTTCTGTTGATAGCTAATATCTGACCATATCTTCCAGAGGGATCTGTTTCTTGAGTGTGTTCCCATCAGCCTGGCATGCCTTGAGCAGTGTTCTGACACTGTGTCCACCTTCAAACATGTGAAGGATCCAGCACCCTTCCAGAAGGAGATGAGGGGAGGTGCCCAAAACACTTTTCACAGCTCTAGTTCAGGGAAGACGTCCCCACTGCAGCACATCTTGCTGTAAATTGAGTGCCCCTACTGCCGCCCCTTTCTGAGTGACTGCAAGGCCCAGTCTTGGTGTTTACATTCCTGGAATTTGCTGCAAGCTCAAGTCCCCCTTCCAATGATCTCTGACAGTCTAAGTGCTAGCCCTTGAGCGGTAGACAAATATGGGGTGAATGCAGCCTTAGGCAAGCACAGTGCTCATGTGGCGGGCCCACGTGCAGGCTCTCATCAGCCCATGAAGAACAGCCGATGGCCAACAATAACTTGACACCTATTGGCATACACTATTAACAGTGGCGGAACGGCTTTGGTGCACGTACACCCTGTCTTTACCCTGGAAGGTGCTGGAGCGTTGTCTTGCCCTGCCAGGGCAGAGGTAAGCAAAGCAACTTCACCAGTCTGTGGGTAACATGGGCCGCAGCACAATGTCAAAAATGGCATTGAACCAGCTGATGAACAGCAATGAATATACGTTACATGAGTATACTGATGGGCGCCGCTCACCGCAACTTTGTGCACAAAGATCGTCCCTGCCAGTCCACGCCGCCCGGCAATGCCGTCGGCCCGAAGGGCGCAGTCGTCCCCAACCACAACCATCTCCACGCGGAAGCCCTCCGCTTTTGCCTGTTCTGCAGCCAGGCCAAAATGCAGCAAGTCCCCTGCAAACAGCAATCTCAAAATCAGGACTCCATGTTACCTTTCAACATAAGAGAAGCATGTCACACAAATGGCACCCCCTCAACAAGAACCGCTGTGTCCCTCTCATTCATACCACAAGAGATGACAAACAGACAACCTGCAGAAGCATGGCAAACGACGCGAAAGGAATGTATGGTGCACAAGGAAGTGCAGGCAACACAAAGCAGCATGTTTGGCAAGTAGACATATCACAGCCATTCCACCCATTTTCTGATTCCACCAATTCGAAAACTATCGATTCGACTCTAGGCGGCTCGCAGTGGACATGAGCGAGGCACCTCATGAACCCCCACCAACTTCCAGAGAGAAATGGAGATTCAAACGTTCTGCTCAGGATGAAAACAGGGATGTCGATCTCCAAATTGCATTCGCTCCAAAACACAAGCTGACCACGGCCCCCCTTCCATGGAGGCGACGACGGGCACCGCTCACAACACGCCACACTTCCGCAATCACGCCAACAAAGTGCTCGCCCGTCCAAATGCACAACGCCAGCACAGAGATGCCCGACATTCAGCGCGCTGGCCCCCAAGCAATCCTTCCCCAGCCCGCGGTCCGGGTCCCGCACCCGTGTATCGCTTGACGATCAGCAGGCATCCCGCAGGCCCGCACACCGTCCGAATGGCCGCCAGCACGGCCTCCGACGGCGGCGACGTGAACACGTCGCCGCACACCGCCGCGGTCAGCATCCCCCGCCCCACGTAGCCCGCGTGGGCAGGCTCGTGGCCGCTGCCCCCGCCGGAGATCAGGGCCACCTTGCTGGGGTCCCTCTCGCCGTCGTACACCACCTTCACGTCCGGCAGGCCGTCCAGGAGCAGCAGGTTGGGCACGCCGGCCACCAGGCCCTCCAGCATCTCCACCACGGCATCCCGCGGATCGTTGATCAGCTTTTTCTGCCCCATTGCCGTCAGAGGTGTGCGGGGTAGGATGGGGGGCTGGCTTGAAGGCAGCCGAGAGGGGTTGGAAAAGTTTGACGGAGTGCCTGGGCCGGCCGGGAGAGGGGTGGAGGTGCGGCCGTCGGGGGGCGCGCTAAGGTGGCGGAGCGGGGGTGCGCATGGCGGGCATGCGACCCGAGCCTCGCAATCTCGAACATCTGCGCGCGTCGGCCTCGCGCGTCGCCCCCCCCCCTCCCCCCCCCTTTGGCTCCAATCACCGCCCCGTCACCCCATCAGTCACATTTTCGCGCCCAATTGCAGCGGAGCCGCGATTCCGTCTTCCCGCCCGGACTTAGAAACGCCGCCGGGCCAGTCCGCTGTGAGAGCGCGCGCCCGCGGCGTTGGCCCCCTGCCGGATCACCGACCGGTCCTGTCGCGCTTCGCCGCCGCCGCCGGCGGGATCCCCTCCCTCCCCCGCCCCTCCCCCGTCCGCTCGGGCGCTCCAGAATCAATAATGATGAGCGATCTGTACGACAACCCGGACTCCAAGCTGCGCTACGAGGCCTACAGGTGCGGCCCCCGCCGTTCGGCGTGCCGTCGACGGCCCGCCTGCCTCCCGGCGATCCCTACAGGCCATCCGTCCGGGGGCCCGATGGTGGCGATGGCCGCAGGCGCTCACGCCCCGCCGTTTTGCCCCTCGGCCTAGCCGCCTGCAGGCCGCGGCGGTGGCCTTCGGGGAGAGCCTGCCCATCCCGGAGATCGTGGTGGTGGGCGGCCAGTCGGACGGCAAGTCCAGCCTGTTCGAGGCGTTCCTTGGGGTGAGTGGCCCCAGCGCGGCTCGCCGGGATCCGGTCATGGAGTCCCGGGGGCATGGACAGGTCGGCGGCCCAAAGTACTGCGCCGATCCCCTCGGCCAGCCGCGCCCGGAAAAGCAATCCCTGGCGTGAGAGAACCAGCTCCAGGGTTGCGCCGAAGCTTCGAAGGGTACTCGCCGCACCCGCCCCTGCGAGCAAAAATGGAAGTGGGGGCGTGGTGATTGCATAGTGATCAGGCGGCACTATATAGACCTTGCTTTCGTGTGGACTGTGCAAATGAAGGCTGCTGATCGAACAGGAGCTAGGGGAAGGGCCTCCACGGGATGACCGGCCGGGCTGCATCACGGCTGTGCTCGCAGCGCCTCGCGAGAATTGTCCCGTTTCGTTGACGAGAACAGCAGACCGCGGCTCTGTGCTGCGCAATGAACCCGCGACCACTGGGCATTTCCGAATCCTTCCCTCCTCCCTGCCTGCCGCAGTTTCGATTCAACGTTCGGGAGGTGGAGATCGGCACCCGGCGCCCACTGATTGTGCAGATGCTGCACGACCCCCACGCCGTGGAGCCGCGCTGCCGACTGCAGAACGAGGACGACGACGAGTACGGGCCGGCCATAGTGCCCGAGACGGCGGTGGCGGCGGCCATACAGAAGCGCACGGAGGAGCACCTGCGGAGGCTGGGGGGCGTCACAGTGTCGGCCAAGCCCATCGTCATGCGCGCAGAGTGGGTGGCGCGGGCGAGGCGCGGCGACTTGCGATGACGTCTTTGACCCTGGGGGGGTGGGGGGAGCCCTGTGGCACGGCACAGTTTTGGCCCCAAGGGCCCTGGGAGGGCACAGTGATGCCACGCGCCAGGGTTGTGTTGGGGTGCCCAAACCCAGATGATGAGGAGATCGCATTATCAACAATTTTGACAGCGTAGCGTTTTTCTAATTTGTGCGTTGCGCTTCGTGTGCTGAAGCACAACCTAGGAAGTGGTCTGACAAGGCAAAGTGATCGAGCACATAGCATGCATGCAATGTATTGTGGAGATAAGATGGCAAAATTTCTTGAAGGGCTTAGTTGTGGACCCCCTGGATGTGAGGATGCCAGAACTTTGGCGACTTTTGGCTGAATCAGTCACAAAAAGGACTGCATATCAGATGCATAGTCCAATTGGATACATCTAGGAAAAGACAGACCGGAAGAAATTTGTAATTCCGGTCCTGTGGAAGGCCTCCATTTTTCTTTCATTGCCGCAACTACAAAAGTATGCGCCAAAGACCCACAAGTGCCTTTCATCAAAACAACGCCGAAGGACTGCTGTCTGTTTCCCGCTCGCTATCCTGCAATGATGTTTCTTTCAATATAGTACCGTAGAACACGTGCTCTGCGAAATTAAGGATCATGGGATCTGTATTGGATATCTGCGGTGCCGTGGCTTACCTTGGACGAGCCAGTGACACCACCCTGTTTCGAGCACAGGGAGGGCCTTGTGGCTGCACCCTCGCCTTTAGTTGTAGCATTTCTTGATTGATAGATCAGTTGAATATCTAAATAAATCTGAGGTTCTGAAACATAATGCTGTCGATTGTATTGTTCCCACTTTTTCTTTAAGGCATTGTTTCGGTAATGCAGCTGAATTATTGTCTTTAACTGCAGATACCAATGCAAATTGGTGGAAAAGCAAATGATAATATTAGTCTGCAACTGATAAGAAATTGACGCCATACGTCTCCACCACAGTCAGTTTTGTATAAAATTCTTGGCTCTGATACTGCTTTTCTTCGCAGATATGCCTACTGCCCCAATTTGACCATAGTCGATACACCCGGGCTGGTATTGAAGGTAAGTTCGACTTTGACTATTAGACACCGCAGTAATTGAGCATTTCTATCCGGTATCTTTGCACAATACTTGAGTACACTACGATTGAATATATTATGTACTAGAAAAGGCATGAAGTACTGTACCTATACTAATGCTTTCAGTGAGTGAATTCTCTGATTAAACCTCGCATATTACACTATGTTTTCATTGTTAATATGGTCCAATCGATCTTCCAGGCGAAAGCAAGTGAAGCCGACCACACACCCGATGATATTATGCAGATGGTGAAGGCGCAGGCGCAGCCGAGCAACAGGTGGGCAGCCGCTGTCCTTGTGCTTACCTTGCGCATTCTGGCAACAATCGCTGTGAATATCCAAGATACCCACAACCGCCCTACGTGTGCCACGGTCCTGTCTTAACCATGGCAGGTGCCATGATGACAATATCAACCATCATTTGAGACTGCTCCTGCATAAGGATGAAGGTTTGGGTCAGCATCAACGTTAGGATTAGCATAGGGACAGGATGAAGATTAGGTTTAAGATCATTGTTGGCGATTAGGAATGAAGGAAATGCGCTCAGTTTTGTATTGAACTGCAACGGTAGTGTGCAAATCCGTATGGCGTAAATTAGTCTTTATAGGATCGTGTTTCGTGCCCAAATGAAATAATTTTAGAACGGCGTCAAGCTCGTTGATAGTTGTGTTGCATTATTGCATAGTGCTGTCCATTGCAATTTGTGATAACGGTGCCCTCCTCAGAGGGTGTCGGAACAACAACAACACGTTCTTTTGAAACCTTCCGTGCGAACGCCGAACACGTCAATCACGATTGCTCGTCCAAGACGCTCCATCCATTCAAAGCATTCCCATCCGCAACAATTCCAATCTGCACACTTCAATCCGATTTGCACAGGAAGAGAGCCCTTTGCTGACCCCATTCAACTACTTATAGTTACGCCTCGTGACATTTGCCACCCTTGTCCAGCGCATCTATGTGTGCGGCGTGGCACAATTTTTCGAATACTCAAGAGCATTCGCTGCCATCGCCTCGGTGGCGATGCCAGCGGTAACAATGCGCAGTGCTGAACCACCAGGTTGATCCTCTTCCTGCAGCAGAGCAGCGTTGAGTGGGCGAGCTCGCTGTGGCTTCACGTAGTGCACGAAGTGGACCCAAATTTTCAGCGGACGGTATGCAAAGATTCTTCATGAGAATGGTTGCTGCGCTGGCGCAAACTGGCCCCAGAAACTCGAGTACCATTGACTATGTGCTACAACTCGCGTACTTAATGAATTAGAATAATTGACGCCATTCAAACGCATACACACTTCAATAATGAAGCAGTGTTGAAGCCATATTGCATTGCATGTGTAAGGGAAGGAATTGCGAAGGCGCCGGCAAGAAGATGATGATGCTCTGGCTTACACGTCATGGCGGCCACACTTTTACATTATTTACTGTGAATACAACAACATAGCGTGGGCCTTGGTTCATTTAGCGCATCGAGATGGCACGCGCTCTGCGTTTGGCACAACATCGATGCTGGGCCGCTGCAACAATGAAACATCTATTCCAAGTACAGTTTCCTGTCATGATCAAAGAGTGGAGACAAACAAAGAAACTGTTTTGAACCTCGGGAGCCTACGGAGGGTGCAATCTCGCAACGAGTTTCGCTGCTCGTGATGGACCAGGACGCTGTGCCTTAGCTGTTCGTCGGCGCACAGTGTGACTGTTGATTGTCATGAATGGGCGCGTTAGTGCTCTCAAGTTCACAGCGGCATGTGGGGATTCGATGCAGATCGTGGTGGCCAGCAAATTCGACAACAGGCTAAAAGAGTTCAAGGAGCGATGGGAAGTGGACAAGTATCTGAGCGCCACGGGATATTTGCCGCCCAATGTCAAGCCTTTCTTCGTTGCTCTGCCCAAGGTGAGCCTCCCTGATTGCCGCACCCACAGGTTCGCAATTCGGAACGGTGGCTGCGACGCGCCAAATGGACGACTTTTCTTCCCTCCTGCACCAGCTTTGGGCACAGTATGCAATATCTCCAAAAGGAGATGTCGGCAACGGCAGTATGTGTGCACTAATATTTTTCGAATGGCTTTCCCTGACAGCACACTTTCGAAAACCAACAACCCTGTCATCCAATCAGATCACTCGATAATTGTCCAAATCCGTGCGTGGTGCGCCATGCACACATTTGAAACATAGCCAATGGGTTGGCGTGCCACTCCGCCAATTCGCTCGTGTTGGCGGATCTACATGCGGCCCTGCAGTGAACGCAAGTTGCTCGGCTGCAGCGCTAAGGCTCGCCGGGATAGCGTTTAGTTTTTGCGAATGGCGCCCGGCATTTCCTGGCTGGTGTAAAGGCAGCGCCCTGCCACGTTTCCCAACATGGGCAGCAACAGGGCCTGCTTGTGCCGCAGGACCGGGACATCACAGCGAGCGCCGAATGGCGGGCGCAGATCCAGGAGGTGGACGAGGCCATCTTCCGACACTTGAGGGAGCGCGTCAATGGTGGTTTCGACGAAGAGAGATTCGCCTCAAGAATTGGCTTCTCCGGTCTGAGGAGGTAACCCAAATTTTTTGGTGTGATTCACATCGTACACTCTGCTAAAATAGCAATAGTTATGCGTTCTATGTCAGCATTGGGTTTAGGCAAGGGGTTGGAGCAACAACAACCCTTGGCGGTTGGTCCTGGGGGGGCAAGGGGTACCTTCTTGTCCTCGCAGAGCACCATCGCGCGAAGCTGGCTCACTTCATGTGGGGATTGCGGCGCTTTCTCTGCCATTGCGCATGCTGCAAATGAAGCTACCTGCCACGGTAAACATTCGGCAAATGCGATTCGTCCTCTTATTTGTTATTGTCTATGTATGCGACAGCATTCCATGTTTACTGCCAATGTCACAATTGGGAATGGATGAAATGACAGAGGGCAGCGACCTCTCTTCATAACGGGAAAGGTCATTGCCGAATTGACCAAGAAAAGTAAGCTTCAGAAAAAAGAACAGCCACAACAGAAAGACAAGAAGAGAACAGTGAGTTAAAGAGGTATTTCACGGCCTCCTGGCTCTCTATCAGACCAAAAGCTGCCATCTTTGTCCCCCCAACCCAGTGCATGTATGTCACTGAGATCCGCAAGAATTGTGGGCAGCCGCACCATCCCTAAGTTGCACCTGCAATCGCAGGATCTTGGCGTCACTTTGTGACAAGACCTCTTGTGCACTCTGGAAGGTTCTTGGAGGAGGAGCTGGCCAGGCGCTACAGGGACGCTGCTCCCGCGACCCTTGCCATCCTGCAGGAGCGCTGCGAGGCTGTCGCGGCAGAGCTGCTGGTGGCCGAAGAGAAATTGCAGGCGATGGAGAATGTCGCGGAGCTCCGCCGCGGAGGTGGGGCTGCAGCCAGGGACTTCCGGCAACGTGACTGTGCCTCTGGCAGCGCTTTTGCAAGGAGCGGCGAGACCAACGCTAACTTGCAGCTCACACTCTCCTTTCAGTAGTGAACGAATACCTCTTTTCAATCTGAGCTTTCCATAAATCGTACGATGTCAGGAACAAGTTGTTGTCTGGCGATAGGAGCTGCGACATGTGTGTGGTATTTGCAAGTCATTCTTCAAGGGGCTTTCGTTTGGTTTGCCAATTCATCGCTGATGATCGAAAGGAGACAAGTAAATTTAGGAAAAACTGAAAAGAAATTTTGCGCAGTTGAAACGCACTTGCCAAGATCAGTTTTGGAATGTTTTAAACTTTAAAGTACTTTGCAAACTACTCTAAAGGGATTCCAATGGGGATCATCCGGCGATAAGCACGAGAGCTGGAGGTGCTGCAGAGCAAGCCATGAGCACCCATTCTTAAAATGTGAAAGCGGCGATGGCAAGCCACAACGGCATCTCATACACATAGGCAAATAGCATTGCTGTTTTCGCACGTCTATAGTGTACAACGTCCGAACCTTTGGTGGCTTTAGGCAATCACTTTTTAAATGAACGGAAGATTTTCATTAAAGAGTGGTCGCTGTTTTCCCCTGCCTGAAATCAGAGAGATTTTATCCCTCTGTTCGGGACTGACCAATTCAGGCGGTGCTCCCACGTTTCCCGTCTCTGGGTTCTTACGTTATCGCGCATTGGGACAAGTCATGACTGAAAATTTCCCTGGCATTATTTTTTGAATTGGAAGGCGGCAACACTGTCCAGGCTCCATCAGGCACCCCGAGCGCAAAGGCCACCCCCATCGGCCATTATCAAGCCACAAGATTCTCTCTCAACGCCAGGTAGGCTGACAGGTCCACAAGTGCATCAAAGGATGGTGACGCCTTGGGTGTTTCTCTTGCAGCCATGCAACACACCGCCAATATGTGTACAAGCATCGTTTCTTTACTAGAAGGGGTGACAGACCCGGACCCTTCTCAACACGGTCTCACGAGTGACGAGGAAAGAGCCAGCAGCTCGCGGCCACAGGTGCGACAGGGAGACCCGTGCGATAGGTGCGACAGGGAGACCCGTGCGATATTTCCTCCCGTTTCGGAGGGCGCAACACGCACCAGTGGAAAACGATATTTTGATGACGTCAACTGCGACGCCCCTTGGCACAAGCTGATGCCACTAAAGCTGGTTTTGAGCCGTTTAAATTACTGCGATGTCGCCAATTAGTGTGGTGCGTCATCGCAGTTGGCATCGCACAAATGACATTTTCTGTTATTGAAGTCGTGCACGTGGGTAGAAGCGCAATGCGTTTGAATTGTGATCTACAGTCGGAAAGAAAGCTGCATACAATGGATATAGACATCTAGGATGTGGCCGTGTCCTGGCCCATATCCTCGCCAAATCCTGGATATGGCGGTTGCATATCGAGGGCGAGGGGCTGCCGTATGCTATTCCATTTTTAGGATACTCACCTACAATGCTTATTTGAGGATCTCTAGGATTGCTCAAGATTTGCAATCATCGACTTGGAAGCTGGGCATACACGGATGTCGATTTATGCAGGCATCTGGACGCGGATTGCATCGCCTAAACTGCGACCAGCTGCCAAATGGGCAAACGGTCGCAAACATGAGCAGAGATCGAATCTCTGTGAGCAATATTCCGGCTTCATGCGATGAGTAGAAACATCATCCACAAATTACCTAACAGCATGTGCTGTTGGGTGCTTGGGGCTCCAGAAAACACAGCAACCAAATCCCGCGTCACAATCTAATGGCTGAACGAAAGCAGAGACTGACTGAATGCTTGCCGAAACTCGGGTCAGGACCCCACGCAAAGATCAGTTGCCCGTGCTCGCAGTTTTGTGATCCCGTCGTTGTCGCGCAGTGGCCGGGAGTGGATCGCCACGTTGTCGTCGCCAATTCAGACCTGCGCCTGTACGGAGGGGCTTCTTTCGAGAGGTGCTTGGACGAGTTTCAAAACGCGGCCTGCGCTCTGAGCTTCCCATCTGGTACGTCGCCATCTTGTAGGGGCGTGCTCTGTGGTCGACGTCCTGCAGCGCCAGCGAAACGACAGATGCGGCGCCCTGCCATGCATGCAGCCTTCGCCCAATTCCATGCCACGGCCTGGGTAGTGAATTTCAACGAGAACTTAGTTCCGCTGTTTTCCTCATGCCCCGCCCCCTTCCCCGGCAACTGTGGGCCACACTGGACGGTCTTCCTGCTTCGTGCAGTGTCTTTCGAACTTTTGACTCTGAGCATCGATATATTGGTGGCCTAACTGACAAATCGAAAGTTCATGAATCCGTGGAGCAATGGAATGCGGACATAGAAATGTCAAATTGAGCCGTGCGGGGCACTGAGATATGCTTCCAGTGAACGCGCAAAAATAAACACCCATTGTGTGCCCTCCCTGTGGTCTCAGTGGCCCAGAACAAGATGGCCAACGTCCTGCTGGCGTGCAAGGGCAGAAACCGTTTCGGCGGCTCTGGCCAAGCAGCCGAGGACATCGCCCGCAGCACCGCGCGGGAGGCCCTCGGGCCAATGCTGGACGCCGCTTGTGCGCGGCTGGCGCACGTCCTGAGGAGGTGTTACGACATCGCGGCTGAGAAGGGCTCCATTCCAGGTGATTTGCTCAATGCCTGTACAATTGTACTTCATGATAATGCGATTTGCAAATAGCTTAGCAATCGCTTCGAAAAAGCGCGAGGCGGTTTTATTTGATTTCATTGAAAGGGTACGAAAGCTTGCCACAATAACACGCTTCTGCTCAATTGGTAAGACGATTGAAGCTGCGGTACACGACTGAAGTTGTGTGACATGGGCGACTTCAATCAACCAAACATAAATATTTTTTTCTTTGCCATTGGTGCGCCAATTTTCACGTGGAAAAGGCCCGCAACCTGGGGACCACAGGGGTGGTTAAAGTTCGCTAATTGGTCACACTTTCAAAGCGACCAGTCGATGGATAGCAAATAGACAAAACAAAGGCGACATCGCTATTTTCCGCATTGTGCCAACATGTGCACGCCCTTACGTGTTGATGAACCCCTGGACAACACCGTTAATATCATTACAATGACCACCACGTATCCCACAACGGTCGCTTGCTGGAGCACTCGCACGCATCGATGCGCGCGATGTCGCTTCGACATCGAAGCGCATTGTTTCCACCGCTCTTCCCCACGTTCCATCAAATAATGAAAGTGAGTTGCAGCCGATTTCCGGGCAGGCGCTTCGAGCGACGCCATGCGCCCATTCGTGGCGTTCCACACCACCCTGCGCACCGCCTACCTGAATTTCATCGGCCGCCTGGAAGAGCAGACCAAGACGCTGGTGCGCCACCACCTGGACGCCGCCACCAGCGAGTTCGCGGTCCACATGCTGGCGTCGGTGCCGGACTCCGAGGTGTACGGACAGGCGCAGGCCGTGGATCGCATCGCGTCGGGCATCGGCGTCGACGATCCGCCATCGCACGGCGGGGTGTGGGGCGAGGTGGGACTCCTGCTGTCCAGTTTGGCGTGATTCACAGCCTGTGAGTGGCCGCCTGCATGAAGCCGGTCATGCTTCGCCATTGATTCGAAACAGCTGTGAACGAGTTTTTTTAAATACAAGACATAGTAGTGTCAATCTTCCAACGGCAAGCAAGGGGAAAGGGGACGAAGGACTGGTCCGATTGTTTGCGGCAAGGCGTTTACCTGAGTTTTCTGCACGTTGCGGAGTCAATGCCAGGGCACACGACAGGCGCCTTTCCACGTTCGCGTGTGTTTGGTTTTATCCAGATCTGGGTCCGCATCCGCTCCTCTCGCACTAGCGAAGAGTGATGCCAAAACGTGCTTGAGGCTCCAGTGGCTGCAAACTAACTCGTCACTTCATTTCGTTATGTCACGAATTGCCAGATCATGATTGTGCGAAATTGCCATTCTTCCCAAACACTCAACGGCAATGTTGCCATCCTTGAGGTGGCAGTGCGCAGCAGATGATCAATGTGTGTCAGCCATTTAGAACATAGATTAAGTCCGTGCTTGAGCGGTGATGAGCTGATATTTGAACTTTTCATTTGAGCTTATTCTATATTTTTGGAATACCATTCAAATATGCCATTGTATCAAGCGGCCCCCGATTTCATAGTCTGGATTGTCTGCACCGTGACCTTCTCAACACCAGGATACTTCACTGGCAGCAAGAGAGGTGTTTGTACCCGTTGCAGATCTCACTGACAGCAAAGCAGGTAAGGAACTGCCATGTCTTAAGAGAATGTCCCTATCACGCCCAGGTTCGCAGAGGAGCTGGAGGTGAGATGGGCATGCCTGACAGCCCATCATCGAATGGACTGGGAAGCATCAGCCACAATGATTCTCAGAAGCGCAGGTCGCCCTCAGTTTTCATGAGCTCAGGCATGTGCCAAGAAGCACTTCCCCATCCCCATACCCACGCGCCGCGCTGGAATAGACTCCTGCGTGCTGCTGGCTAGGCCCTATTGATTCAAATGATAGTTTGGAAAAATGGGAGAAAGTAAACAGTTTTGTTTTGCACAAGGCTTCCAAACCTTGCATATGAGTGGCGGTGGCTGGAGCCGTCGAATACAAATGGTGCTGCTATTGTGCTCTTGTGAACCTTCGTGAAAGAGTTGCTGTCGCTTGTTGATCTAACTTAAAGCTCTATAGCGACCGATAGATCGCTTAATGAATGTATTGCCTATCAACGAGGGGGCGCTCTGTTCAATTGTCTTCACCTGCATACAATGCTGACATTGCTGGCCCATTTTATCACCAATGGAATTAGGGTTGATACGCGCAATGCCATTGCTCGTGTTGCATTCGGCGACCAGTTAAAGCATTTTTCATCATACGCCGAATTCGATAGGCGATCTCAATGCACTCAACGCTTGCTTGCCGCTCGTTCCTTGCTCCTTCCACAGCGCCCACCCCCCGTGGTGTCGTGAAGCACAGGTCGCGGATCCGCCAGTGCAGTTCCCAGGTCGCAGCCATTAATCCGCCAAGTCAAGGGTTTTAGCGTGCGTCTTGCTAAAATGCGTCTTGAACAATGGAACTTGAAAATTTTGCCTCAATGCGCGACGCATTACGCGTTTGAGCACGAACAAGCCGTATTTCCCAAGCTCGCCTTTTAGATGTCTCGCTGCAATTTGCCGCCGCGGGCAAAAGCACTCCGGGGGGGGCGGCCTGAGGGCTGAGCCTGCCTCTGCGCCCAGCTCCAGGAAATCCCCTGTTTGAGGGCCGCGCCAGCTACGACGACGTGTGCCAGTACGCGGAGGCCATCTTCCAGAGGATCAGGCACCAGGTGGTGCACAAAGCCGTGCCGGCCACGCTCAAGTCCGCCTTCCTGGATCCCCTGCGGGGCCGCATGTCCTTGGAGGTGTCCCTGGAGCTCTTCGCGCTGTCGGACGGCGACTTCATGAACATGTTCACGGGTAGGGAGCCGGCAGGGGCGCAGCCACTGGCGAGTCGCCAGCAAGCTGGCACCGTATGCCAGCTTCTGCTCCTGTCAAACAGCGCGGAACTGTCGAATTCGTCATATATGTGTTTATTCGGATGTTTGATAATGCTTGATGAAACTTGATGCACAAAACATTGGGAAGCCGTGGACTGGAGCATTTTTTTCGGTGAGGTGGTTTCGCCGTGGAGCCGCCGTGAAGGAACCGTCATCCCCTCACCAGGTGCAAGGGACTTGCCTGCCATGCTTACCTTGTGGTGACAATTATGACGGAATTCACACACCAACGCGGAAAAGACTGGTCGACCTATTGAATGGTTGGCACTTTGCGCTGGCACATCCTTGCAGGTGAATATTTCTTTTTGCGACAGTGGACTGTTCTTTTTTGCGACAGTGCCACACTACTCCTTTTTGCGACAGTGGATTGTTCTTTTTTGCGACAGTGAGTATGACTAATGCGCAGCTTGGGAAGGCGGCGGGCCTTTGAACCAGCTCGCCTACCCGTCCCCCGCCCCCCTCCACCCGCCATTTGCCACCGGCCGCTACCAGCCGCCGTCGCTGTTGTTCGCCGCCTGAGGGATCGTTTTCCGCTCCCTCGAACTTCACGAGTCAACGTTGTGCTTGTATGGGGTCTGGGTGACGCACAGGGCCGGGCGGCGCCAAATGAGCACTGGGGTTGCGCCAATCGCTGAAATGCCGCCAGCGGCAGCCCGCCACAGGTCGTGGCTCACAGGGCGTGCCCCCACCCGGCAGCGAAACCTGGTCGTGTGACCAGTCAACGGCGCTGGGCGTGGGGGCCTTGATGGTCGATGCTTGAACGGCAATGGCGTTGGTAACCAGCGCCTTGGCCTCCCCGTCCGGCGTCACGAGCAACACTCCCCAGTCCCAATTCGTGGCGTCGTCTCCCCGCGCGGCCAATTGCCCGCATTTCTGGGGGCCAACACCGCAAAAACAGAGCTGGGGAGGAAACGGGGGGCTGCAACATCAGCCGATTCGGCTGAATCTCAGCGCCAAAGTGATCGCCGAATGGCAGCGGCAGCCCCCTTCCGTGAAGTTTGGACCCTGGGCGTCTTTTCTCCGAACAGACGCGCCTTCAGCGCCGTTGTGAGAGAAGGCCCCGTGGACCGTGCAGGGGTGGTGTGGCAAATCTGATGCCAACATCTCGCGCATCAATTATCGCCACTGTCGCAAAAAAGAGTAGTTTGGCACTGTCGCAAAAACGAACAATCCACTGTCGCAAAAAAAATAGTAACCATCATCGCACTTGTAGACCGATTTTGTGCGCTCCGTTTATTGCTGGAAATCGCAAACAAATGCAACAGTGCACTGGGTCCACCCAGACACTGCGATGTCCGTCGTTTTGGGGCTCCCCGCCAATCCCCTCTGCTGCACCCAGTGCCCTCCCGTGCGCGACGATATGCCCTCCTGTCATGCTCACCAGAGCGACCGTTGGCACTCCACGCCATGCCCAATCCATGTGGCATGCAATGCTGCCGCCATGCGCGCACATGAAAAAGAACCGGGTGTTGCTCAACTGAGCCTTGCCTGCGCTGATGGACGCCAGCGTCGGGAGCCATGCACGCCCTTGTGTCCAAGCGAGACGCCCTGCAGCGGCGGGTGGAGGGCCTCGTCAAGTGCAAGAACGAGTTCCACGAATTGGCGCGCTGCCTGTGATGGCGACGCAATGGCGATCGCCTCCTGGCGGCGTCGCCACCAGCCCCCCGTGCGCGTCCGGCACTCCGCGGCGTGGCATCGAAATCAACCCACGCCGTCTGCACTTCAGGCTATGTGAGAATGGCGGTCTGAGCAGAGACGGCCGCTGATTCGGGGGCATCCGAAGGAGGAATGACTGCTACAACGCGACGAGTAGGCGGAAGGTTGCGATACCTCAAGCTTGAGATTGTTGAGGTGGCGAACGCTGAAGTCAGGTTGAGGCCCAAAGCGAAGGGGTGGGGTGGGGGGGTGGGGTGGGGGGGGGGGCATTTCGTCTGCTGGGGATGACTAGGAGGTCGAGTCAGGGGCAGGTAGGAAGTCACCGCACAATCAACCTTGCGGCATTGCCATCGTTGCGCACGCTGAAGTAGCTGGGAAGGTGCACGGACACTTCCGCAGTCTCGAAAAGAGTCTTCGCTGCCTTAATAATTGGCCACACCGCAACACCACAGCACAACACCACACTGACACACCACTGTGGTCAACACCACAGCAGACGCGCCTGGCGCCCAAGGACCGACTGGATGGTTGGGTATTGAGCTCTTGTTGCCCACCAGCTCGATGCGAGCCAGTTTAGCTGACGGGGATTGCTCTATAGAACCACACCGAGCTGGACAGTGCGCGTCTCTCTCACACATGGCGAGGCGCTTGCCTCCGGAGGCTGCCCGTGCATCGAATGGTGCATCCCGTGCCTGGTGGTCGGGCAGAATGCAGCGACACAGCAAGTGGGTCACTGTTTGTGTCCATGCGCGCTCCATTGTTTCCAGCGCGGCTGATGCGGCAGCTTATGGTGGTGGTCTCCCGTGTGCCTTTCCTGCCGTTAAGTTTGCCAAGAGTGGCAAAGCACCTCGCACGTGTGCCCAGCGCACACATCCACGAAGGTGGCCGACATTTGCGCCCATTGCTTTCGCGAAGGCGAAACAGACCTTGCCCTGGACGCTGCAGCAGTGGGTTGCTGAACATCCTTGTCAAATCGTCAAATCGTTGAGTTTTTGCACCAATTGGCGCGTTTTGCTATGTTCCTTTGCACCGGATTTCAGTCACCCGTGAGCGAATTAGCTTGTGGATCCACGAACGGCAAAACGCGATGCCGTGGGCAACACGCCAGTCCGGGCTCCAAGACTCGTGAACTCGAATAATACAAACGTGTTGGAACGGAGCCCCAAGCGCACACGTACAGTGGCAACCAGATCGACTCAAGCACGTGCATGCTCCAAACAGCTCGCCTTATTTAATCACCACACGGAGCCTGCTGTGCTGTTCCCCAGCATCCAGGCAAAACAAGTGCCACGTCCGACGCCTCAACGGCCCACGTGCGCCATTCCCAAAGCCTGTTCTCCAACCATCGGCCACCCCAAACGCAAACATTTTCACAACTGCAACAACGCTCCCTCCGGTTCCGCACCACGCCGTCCAGAATAGGCGTGTTTCACGAGGCCCATCACGCCCCTTCCCAACAGAATCGCAACGAGACGACCAGCCCAGAAGCCAAAATGTCCACAAGATGTCCTGTCGCCCCCTACACCTGCTGCTCTTCAGCCTTCACGTTGGAATGCCAGCCTACTCCTGCAGCGGAGGCAGTCCAGATGGCCTTACATTGCGCAGTGCCTGCTGATCTTCTCCAGCCACCCTCCCAGTCCTCAACGCCTCCTGCGCTCAAGACAGACACTGCCAAGCATCCCCTGTGGGAGCTCGATCGAGTGGCACAAGCGACAGCATGTACACCCAGGGGCTGGTTTCATCCACTCCCTGCCTGTGCACCCAGCCCTGCACCATCCTGTTGCGCCAAATGGCCTTCCATCGCCCCAGCGCCATGCACTCCCAAGGCGCCGCTCCAACGAATTGACAAAGGAGGCTCCTTCCACATGTAGTGAACTGGCCTTTGTGGAGATCTGTGGACCACCAACCATTTGGTTCGCCCAACAGCCTCCAGTACACTGCCTGCAGTATATTCAATGCTCCAAACAAGTAGAGTGCAGTGAAGTTCATGGCCAGTAATGAAGCATCCCCCACACGAACCCCATTCGCCCTCCGGCGACTGGATGTACCCTGGCCTTCAAAGAATTGCTGTGCATGAGTCAAGATGGAGCACCAGCGGCAGGGGAAAGCAGCGGCGAAAGCACGTCGCAGTACATTGCAGTGATCTTTGCTGCATGCTCCTGCACGAGAGCCTTTGCATTGACGGCCGCCTCCTCGTCTGGGAAGGACAGCACCCAGTGGCCATCCACCAGCTGTTGCCACGATGAGGTTAGAGGCTTGTTGCCCTGCTCTGATGACTGCATGCACAGGGCAGCACACATGCCGTCAGATTGCCTGAACAGCACCTTGGCTCAAAGGGGTAGACTTGAGCTATTATAGCAGGGGTACACAAGGTACACGTGCGTGCAGGGAATGGGATGCAAACCCAGCAACCCATGCACAGAATGGAATATTCCACTCCATGGTCTCTGCCATTAAAGCATCATATCACAAGCTGCTGCATTGGATATGTTTCTGTTGTGTGTGGTTCAATGAATTCAACACAGGGCTCTGAAGTGTTGCCCAAGTCACCCACCACAGCTCAATTGCCACGATGTGTGGGTCCACATTCCCTCATATCCACATTGCATTGACCATCCGTTGATCCCTTTGTTTCAAAGTCATGTCAGCATGTTTTGGTCATTAGAGTCAGTGCAAACAAGCATGAGCAGACTATCAGCGGGGTGGGATCGGATTTCCAAACAGTGATCAAACATTAAAGCCAACAAGAAGAGGTCCAGGCTGCGAATACCTTGATGGCCCGAAGGAATCTCCGGACCGGGGGACGGACATGCAGATGCAGCCAGCGCGGGTGGGAGCCATCCACCACGGGGTCAGTCCCCAGCAACGGTGCCACAGACAGCACCGTCCCCGCATTCAGCCGTGTCTCAGAAGGCGCTGCCAGAATCACCACAGGCATCGACTTTGCAATCCCTGCCATGTCCTGGGGACTGAGCTTGTCGCCGCTGCCCACGGATGGCGTGGGGCAGCCATAGACGGTAAAGTACACGCTGCGCTCCTGGCCCTTTGCAAAAGACACAGTGCAGCGGATGTTGGTGGTCTTGGCGAGGTCCACCTCACTGGACTCCTTGACTTCCACAGTGGCGATGTCAGTGTTGGGTATCGCTGGCAGAGCACAGGCCTCGGGAATGTCGGATTTGGACAGCAGCTGCAGGATGAAGACAAGACATTCGACTAAGGTCGCCACAATGGGACAGACACTGTCGGGTCATCATATAGTGTGCATGCTGTGGTCATTTTATGGCTGGGACAGCAAGCTTTTCAGAGGTTTCCTTTGAAGTTGGGCTTTTGACTCCAGGAGCCCGTGACTTCAGCAAAGAGACTGCAGCACTCCTTGGATGATCGCTCTTAGTCCGCAACGGTTCGTACATATTTTCCACGTTTACCCACGTGCGCAGCGTGCGTTCATGTCCAGCCTTATGACGTACAATACAACAGCAACATGGAATGAACGTATAATGCAAGGAATGTTATGGACGTGGGACAGAAACATGCAGCTCAGGTTCTCATGCTTTGGGCAATTTACCGCAAATCGACACATCGTGCTTAGCTTGGTGGCACCCATGGCGTGTGGCGGAGTGACATAACATCTCGTCATATGCACGACACAATGCACACATCACAACATGATTCTTGTTTCAATAAATCACAACACCTAGGGGACATAGGTGCTCTTCAGATTTCGCATGTGTTGCTATTGCTAATGCAGCTCCCAAGGTATATTAGTGGTGCTCAGATGTGCAACACTTCTGATGAATTTGTTGGCACCCCTGCTTGACAGTTGCTTCTCTAACCCCGCAAACTGCAGATGTCCATCACCGGTCACTGGGCCGGGTTACCTCATAGGAGCACCATGCGTGCAATGCGCAAGGCTCCAACCTTGATTTCCACGTTTAACATCTTACATGCGGATGTTGCCTTGCATCTGCAGGCCAGATGCGCAGTATTCCAGCAGTGCCTCGTTCCATATTTGTTTGCAGGGGAGCCATGAGCAGGAACATGGCCAGACAATTGGGATTTTGGCTTTGGGAGGGCATGCAGTGAGGCCACAGCGATATGAACAGCATTTGGGCTGCTTTCCAAAGGCCTTCTGAACAAATCGTTTGAGCTATGCTGTCCATTGGCAACACCTCTGGATACCATGGTTGCCTTGAATGATATTATGAAAACTGGTGTGGTGCATTCCCCATGTATCATAAAGGCCCATATGTATTCCAAGCAAGGTTGGTGAACAAGAATTAGTGGTCTGGCCAAGTGCAACTGCAGGTCAGGATAACTCCCACAAGCCTTGGAATCAGGGCTTAGCATGTGGACAATGTTCCAGTTCTTGATTTCGGGAAGGAGACTACGCGGCAGAATATTTGAGGACATGTTCCCAAAGCTGCAATGCTTCGGTTGGGTGCAATGGTCCAGATCTATTTTCTCAGGTGCAGGGTCAACATTTACCATGATAGGCACAGTTCAGGATTTGACATTTTGCGTTTTGCCATGCTATTGGAGAGCCTGCATTTCTTCACTACCAGGTCCAAGAAAACCATCCATCCTTCTTTGAATGCACAAAGGCAGCGCTACATCACCTCCCACACAAGCACCCACAGCAGATTTTCGGGAACCCCCATCGGTTCTTGCTGGAAAAGGGTCGTGTTGCGCTTCGCGATTCACGGGGGAGCTCCTCTGTTCACATCACAGTGCAACACAGTCGGAATTCAAAACAAAAGAAAACGGCAGATTGTCAGCTCCGCATACCTCGTGCACCTGCATCATGGCAACCAGCCGCTTGACCTTGTGATGCACGTGCACGGCAGCTTGAGCGGAGAGGCTCAGCGAGCGGTGGCCAGGTAACTGGTGGGACACGGCCCCCTTGCGGGCAGCCAGCACCTTGCCAGCCTCATATGACTGCTGCGCATGCAGCCACGCAAGCATGGCGTTGCCGGTGGAGTCAAGGGCTGGTTGCAACACCACCTGCTGAGGCAAACAGGCATCAACTGAGAATGGATGCATGTGAAGTATGCGCAACTTCTATCACCAACGACAACTGCATTACAACCACCCTATTTCGGACAGCATGGAGTCTCTGTAGGACCCTGGGAGTGCAAGGGCGACGCACTGTCACTGTGCGTGGCAGACATCGTGAGATGCGTCAGAGGGACCACAGCATGCAGCACATACTGCATGCCAGTGCAATATGCCCATGTATGCGATCTTACTGTCCATTGGTATGTTATGATGACACAAACTTGGGTCCTGCACAGCCGCAATCACCATGTTGTCATGATTGTGCTGCATAGGGCGTTGCGACCAGAACATAGACCCCCACAAGGTGTCCATTGGGCCGAGGTGATGGCGTGGTGAGCCAGTATGGCAATCATGCTGGTTCAGCGCACAACACCCTGCTGTCATTTTGGATCAACATTAATCCGGACAAGTTTGGCAGTTGCAAATTCCAGGATGAGAGCAAAGCAATATGTGGAATCAAACTAAGCGCAAGTAAGAGCAATAATATGACAGCTCTTTGTCTTATCAGAAGAGGACCAAGTATGCCTCTGCATCCATCAGGTGATGTTTGTGGGCTGAAGACAATCACAGGTGTGGTTGCCTGGGGCATGTAGTCAACTGCACATCCTGCAGGGCAACCTGAAGGGCAAGGTCGATGAGTACGTTGTTGCAGGTAATGAATTGGCATCTGCAACACAGCCACATTATGGCAACATTGTATCGGTGGCCCTGCTGCCACAGCTGACCAACAAATGCACATCTTCTGGAGCAAAGAACAATGTCATGCCAGCATGATGCCCACACACAAAGGCAAATTCCCAACCAACCACACAGCCACGCATTCCCTTCACCCACAGCAAATGGACAAATGCTTCAATTTTGCTGTAAATAGGGGCTGTGGAAAGATTTCAACCACCCACATCCATCATCATGTCAACACCACACTACCTGCCTTGCTTTTGGCCACTCCAGGTGGACCAGCGGCAGCAGTGCATCGCACCACATCCCCCTCAGTTCGTCCACCAGCCCCAACCGCGCGGACTGCAGAGCCCCTTGGATGCTCTCCACCTGTCCAGCGTCCATCCTCGCTGCCAGGCCACTGCTGCCACTACTGGTAGGCAGCAGCTGGTCGAGCAGCCAGGCGGCGTGACAAATAGAGGTGGCCGGGAGGGTGGGGAGCAGCAGCAGCCTGCATAGGGCACCAATCATCTCCGTGCCTGTGGGCAGAGCAAGATGGTCACTGTGAGATGCCGGGGCAATCCAATGCTGCTGTAGGTGTGTTGCCATGAGCTGCAGACTAAAATTTGTCACCCTTGAATTGTGTGCACCCTGCACCCTGACCCAAAACTATTGTGCGATCTGACTTGACTGCAGTCTTCAAAAGGAGACCACTGCACCAAAAACAAGTCAGTCATCTGTCCAAGATCGTTGTCGATCCCTCAACATACCTGGCAAGGCAAATGGCCAATCTCCACTAGGTGGACAATTGCAGAGCAGCTAAAGAAAATGGCCCCCTCTCAGACCAAGAAAACAAAACCACTGTGCAAGAAATACAACCGAAGAGTGTGGGCTCACAGTGGGGCACAGAGTTTTGTCCTCAACTCAAGCTTCTATAGACTTCAACCCAGGAACAATCTTGTGGATCCTATCATCCCATAGCACAATTTCACAGGGTTGCACACCAACTTCAGTGCACACTTGGAATCACCCTCCCTCCACACTGGCGAATGTTTGGATCACAAAAAGGAGTGGTCCCGCAGGGGCCCCATCGCCCTCACACCAAGGCACAATCGGTTGTGCTTTCAGCAGTGCACAAGAAAGTTAATGATGGCAACATAACCACTCCTCACCACACTCGCCCCCGACCGTGGGGTCTTCTGGTGGGGCAGGGTCCTCTTCGCTTCTATCAACAAACACTGTTCCGACCACAGCCTCAAGCAGCTCATCCACCAGTGTCCGCGTCCTTGGCGATGCAGAATATCGCGCAGTCAAGTCATTGGCTGGGTTCAAGGGCTCGCTGCCATTGGTGCCAGGTGACTCAGCTGCAGAGAGAAGGAAAGAAACAGTCTCAGACCAGCAACAGTGATTAAAGCGTACCAACATCCTATTGTTGCCATAGCTTTCCTG
>CAJHUC010000982.1:0-42293 GCA_905146915.1 Ostreobium quekettii | reverse complement strand
CACAATCCAAGGCTTACATAGTTACATTGCAAAAAGAGAGTAATACACAATACGGGATACAAAAAGAGATCAATACTAGGATGTTGCAGTGGCCAGGCTGTTGCCCACCTTCGGCAAAGTACAGTGATGCAGGCTCCTCCGTGTCTGGCGACACATACCGTGTAGCGATCACAGTGTTGCCGTCTGACACGACGAAATTCAGCAGTGACGTCTCAGAGGTCGCCTCCATCTCTTCCTGCACAGAGGCGATGGATGCCAAGGTCCTCTGGCAACACACCCTTCCGTCAGTGCTGGGTTTGGTCTGCTGCATTTTGTTTCAAATTTACTGTACTTCCCACACTGTTTGAATGCTGAGAGCAGCAACAAGAAGAAAACTTCCAACAAGGTGGAACTACCACATTTCCACCAATGTTACCTACCTTGACGTATGCATATCACGTTGGGGTGTGGGCCATAGTGCCATGCCAGCTTAAAATGAAGCAAAAAGTGAAGCTTAAAGTGAAGCATTCAATTGAATGTTCACACCATTGTATCCAAAATGTGATGTCAGATAGTGGCAGCACTTTCAGCTCAGCTTCTAGAGTTTGCGCATGTTGATGTCCCACTGATCAAGAGAGGAGGAGACATCCACACCTGCACACTAGAGAACTGGGAGAGCAAATGCGCCCCCATCGCCCATCAAGGGCTCTGGTGCCTGTGTAGTGAATCAGGGCCAAGCAGACCTTTGGCAGAAAGCCACTGGAGGCACCCTCACCTGCATGGCCTGCAGGAGCACATCTGGTGATTGAGGTGCCGTCATGCTGGGGAGGTGATGCAGGAACAGAGCAAAGGAGGCTGCGGAGTCCGAGTGGAAGCTAGCCACTGTATTGTATGCTTCGTCCGACAGCAGCGCCACAATCCGCCGCTTGATCTGGACATCGACGTTGTCTTGTCAGTTCACAGCGTTGCACAAAGCAGCCCCTCTGGTAGCACAACAGACACCACATTGCCAACATTCCTTGCGGTGAACAGGACTGGTATACAGTGGCGTGATAAGACCTTGCAGACTTAAAGAACACAGACAGCCAAGCCACAAGTATTCACAGTACTTGTGCACAGGATTTGCTGCCAACAAATGGCTGTGGGCAGCCAGTTTTTGACCAGCAAGTCCACCTTTGGAGATTCCTCCATCAATGAGTATTGTGCCAGCACTGAGGTGAGGTTGTCATTTGAATAATAGACAGACTTATGCTCATCTTGATTGCCCACAATTGAAGAGGCCAGCCAAGGCTCCCATCGAGCCGCATGCTGTGGAACTTGTGCAACTTTACCAAGGCCGATAGCAACCCTGGCCCTTGAGCGCCTCTGGTGACATTTCCGCTCTCAGAGAAACACGGGCAGGGGCTGCCCAAGAGGGGGGAGGAGGGGCCGGAGTGGGGTCAAGTTAGGAAGTGATGAAGGACTCAGTGGTGCGCATCATTTTTCACTGGCTGGAATGAAGCTTTCCTGTCATGTCACTTGAGTGTACCTTGGATTTCAACATTTTTTCGTTTGTTCACCAGTTATTGCCTGTATTTCAGACTGGTGGTGTGCAGACAAAACGAATGGCCGAGAGACAGAACACTGTTTTCGGATGTATATACATCTGCTATCACCTGCAAAGTGAAAGGACCCTGGTTTTTCTGGCAAAGGCAAAGTTAAGCAAAGGAATTTACCTCAGGTCAGCCTGGTGAGGACTGTGGCAACGATGACCCTTAATTGGCTGGCAAGGCTGAGAACACAGTTGTCAGAAGCCAGCAGTGCAGTGATAACAGCAGCACTGATACCAGCTGGACTGCTTTTGTTCTCCCCTTGATTGTTTCCCTGAGCAGATAATGATTTGTCAGCTGCATGGTGCAGCAGATGAGACAGTTTGGCTGTGGGTACAGCACTTCAATGGTGTCCACAGCAGGAAAAGATGATACAGGACACCAAAGCCAGTGGGAATTGATGCCGGCTGCACGTTTCTCAGCACTGTCACATGCTGAAACTGCACATGCACTTTCATAATTCTATTTTGTCTACTTCTATACAATTCAACAGCTACACAATCACGCATTTCATTCCATTTCTGTATTGGTACTTGTATAACAGGGATCCAATTCACAACAACAATACCCACCGATCAACACAATAGGGCATACCTTTGAGAATCCTCCCACCACTCCATTGTGCATCCACATGTACCTGCCCCACATGAAGGGGTGGCAGTTCTGCTCGCTCACAGGCATGCCTGGGTAGGCAGCGCGCACATGGGCGAATATAAGTTGCGATGTGATCTTGCGGGAGAGCCGTGCTAGGTTGTCATTGTTCCTGTTCGTGCCAAGTACCCACCAGACAGTCAAAACCCTCCTCCGAATCTATCAATTGCACCCAGTCCCTGGAGTGTGATGCACTATTTTGGAAAATAGAAGTAGGAAACAGACCCCTCCCACCCCCATCAAATGGCTCCACAAGGTCATTGAGAAGTGTTACGCCATTAACATGTCCGATGTCTGATTTTCACAGGTGATGACGTCTGCCATTGCATGTGCATCACCTCCCCCAACCACCCAAAAGGCCCACTAAAGCACAGAGACTCTATAGGACCTGTTGTTGCCTGTTTTCATGACTGCACGGGATAACAACACCAGAAGTCAAGCTTGCAAATCTTCTGTTGCGTCCAAAGTCTCCAAACCTGCCACCTGATTCCAGCATTCTACACTTGAAATGCAGGGCAATGCAAGAAAACAAAGGAAAAGGGTTGTAGCGCATACATGAGCGTCTTTCAGCGAATGGCCCAGACCCTCTCAACATTGAGATCGCTGCCCTGGCAGATAGATCAGCAGTGGGCAAGGAGTACTTGCCCTGTGGCCTTCGCGCTTGCCACCTATGACCTTCTCGACTGAAGTTGCCTCACAAGACAAAGATGCATGATGTGTTGTGCGTTTCCTCATACCATCTGAGCAACGAAAGGCGAAACACCTTCCACACTGTGAAAAAAGATGCACAGTCCCTGGATAGGGGTGCACATCATCTGACACGTGTCTCTTATTATTGCACCAACGAATCCTCCTCACAAGGCAAACAATGGGTGTGCACGATGGAAGATGCTGGCAGGCATCTGCTCCCCATCTGCCCACAGCTCCTCCCCACAGCCGTTTCCAAACATTCTCCAAAGCAGCCTGAAGGAAACAACTCACCACGCTGGTGTGACGCTGGTGAAGACACACGGCGAGGTGTCGCTGCCCTCCTGGGAGTACCACCCGATTCCGAAGCCGTCGCCGTTGAGGTTGCCGTGGCACAGGTGCGAGGGCAGGGAGGGGTTCATCTTGCGCTCCTGCGCGTCGTACGACTGCTTGATGATGGACCTGTCCGGCCACAGCACCAGGTGCGCCAGGAGGATGGGGTCCCCCACGTAGGCCAGGAGGCGGCACATGGCGACCGGCCCTATCCCTGAGGGGCGGCAAAAGGCGGGGTCCAGTCTAAAAACAGAAGCTACTTTCCGTCACGCGAGCCCTCTGCGGCAGCGAGGTGACTTGATGGGGGCATGGGCTTTAGACGACGGAGCCCCGCAAATAGTGGGACTTTGACTACCAGGGGGTGACGGCGCAATGCGAACCCCGTTCTATGAAACGCGTCGGGACTCTGTGCCAGGCTGCAGTTCGACTTCGGGGTCTGCAACTGCGACGAGAACCACATGGAAGCATCGACGGCCAAATATGGTCGTGCTGTGATGGCTGCGCTGCGCGGGACCCGGGCTCCATCGCCGCGGGGCTGTTCCGGATAAAGCAGGGGACGATCACAATCAGCCAGCGCCTTGGTCGGAGGGCGAAGGGGGAGACGCCCCGGGTGGGTGCACGCACGGATATGTGACCAGAGAGTCGGCATGCGGATGCCATCCGGCTCGGGCGGACGGTGACGGCCACTTCCTGATGCTGGGCTGCGCCGCGAGTGTTGGCACGGCGGCAAACCGCAGAGACAAGACCTCTAATCGCCATTCGGGAGCGGACTCCGGGTCCCACACCGCAGCCACGGGGCCCATCCGTCACGGCGACGGCCCCTCCGGGCGTGGCTCGAGGTGCATTCGTCGACAATTCGGGGCGTCAGCGCCATGTTTTCCCGACAGGCTCAGGGCACGCAAGGGCCTCTTCCCGGCAGCCCATCCCACCCCATCGTGCGAATATCCGTACCACACGGACGCCCTCCCGGGCGGTAGGTTGATTGGCAGATGCGCCGGCCGTGCGGCTGGACAGGCGCCCTGATCCCCAAGAAGCTGATAGATTGGCCCGTGGAGCGCCGCGCGAAACGGAGAACTTCCGCAGAAGGGGGAAGGTGGGTTTGTGCCTTTAAGCCTGAGAGCGGTGCCTTGGAGCCGCAGAGAGCCGCGAGTTGTCCTGGGAGCAGCAGGATGCGGGGTCACTCAGGAAACAAGCTCCGAAGCACTATGATGGTCCACGTTGTTCATGTGTGTCCATGGCGATGGGCGCGAGGGACGCCCGCCTTCTCAACAAGCCCATCGCGCAACCCTAAATATCCCCACGGTTCACAGCACCATGAATTTTGGGCAACGATACAAGCAAATGAGACAGGTTGAGTAATTTTCGACTTCACGACTACCGACTACACTGAGTTGAGCTACCCCTCATCATCCAAGGGTGCAGGGATGGCATCATGGCAGGTGCGCATTGCACACTACGGCTTGGCCCTGGCAAGGCCGCCGCCGGCTCCAAACTCGGTGGCGGGGTGCGGAGCTGTCTCGGTTGGCGCGACAGCTGCATGCGTTCGTCGACCGCGTCTTGAATGCCTTGGAAGGCCAGGCAAGAGGCGCCAGCGATCTGCAGTGCCGTGTAAAGTTTATCTTGGACGTGGGGTAAGGGAAACGCCCCCTCACGATAATGTTCTCAGCGACTAGGGGTAATCGCACAGCCGGGAGACGGGGCATCAGCCGTCCTTTCCCCTCGGCCGGCAGGCTCCGGGGCAGTCGCAGTCCACCGGGCCACCACACAGCAAAGACAGGAACATAAGAGGGGCCAAGGAGGACACGAAGGCCAGGGTTTGCATGAGAACGCTACTCCTGTCACAATTTACACCTCTTTGCTGTTGGACACCCCGCGCCGGGCCGGCGTTTCCCCCGCATGGCTCGGCCTCAGACCTCCAGGTCACTCCGCCGCGCCGATCGACAACGCCCAGCCTCACCAATCCGGGTCCGTAATAGTACAACTACTACCCCTGCCCCAGCCGCAGATCCTCGTCGCGTCCAGCGCGAGCCCGAGAGGAGCCCCCCTCAAAACTCGCCACCCCGAAGCGGTGTTGAGCACAAAAACACCGGGTGAGGGACCGGGGGCCCCCCCGCGCACCTCCAGCGGCAGGGGCCGCGCCCAAATTCGAAAACTCGAAATCGAACCGGCACTCAGGCCCTCTCCCCACGGATCCTCCTCGCCAATTGGATGTCCTTGGGCATGATGGTGACGCGCTTGGCGTGGATGGCGCACAGGTTGGTGTCCTCGAACAGGCCCACCAGGTACGCCTCCGCCGCCTCCTGCAGCGCCAGCACAGCGCTGCTCTGGAACCTCAGGTCCGTCTTGAAGTCCTGCGCGATCTCGCGCACCAGCCGCTGGAAGGGCAGCTTGCGGATCAGCAGCTCCGTGCTCTTCTGGTACTTGCGGATCTCCCTCAGGGCAACGGTTCCCGGCCTGTAGCGATGCGGCTTCTTCACTCCGCCCGTGGCAGGCGCGCTCTTGCGGGCGGCCTTGGTGGCGAGCTGCTTGCGCGGGGCCTTGCCGCCGGTGGACTTGCGGGCGGTCTGCTTGGTGCGGGCCATGGCGACGATGGGCTGCGTCTCTGGCAGGCGGGGGAGGGGCGATCGGCGGGGCTTAGGGAGGGTCGCTCGCGCGTGTGCTGCGGGGGCTATGGGACTGCGGGGATGGGGCTGGGGGCTTTTGTAGGGCAGGGGGCGGGCGGGGGTGCCCGCCAGAAACTGGCGGGAATCAGGGGAACAGGAATTGGCGTTCAAAATGCGAAAAAGCGACATTTGAAATGGCGAGGGCAAAAGTGGAGAACCAAGTTGGAGCCGGGATGCGATTCAGGTGATTAGCACCGACCGCAGAAGAATCGCACAAATCGTGGTGCAGCTCCCGCGCACCAATGAAGAAAGTTGCCCCCAGGTTCCAATTGTGCCGAATGCCGTTGCACAGTTATTTTGTGCACCTGAGCAATGTTTGTTCAATGGAAATTTTGTATTTGCAAGCATCTACACACGCAACCTTTCCTACTTTCTTATGTTCGCCTTCGCTCGAGGAGATTGGGCCTGTGATGGGCTCTAATACAACGCTCGGCTTTGTATTCGGTGCCCGGTCCCTCAGCACCCATTTTTGGTGGAAATTTTACGTGGAGGCACTACGTTGGCCCATGCAACACCGAAGAAAATGCGACAATTCCGCGAACCCCATATTTCAGGCGCCAACACATTCGTTGCAACGCTCCACCAAAGTGTGCAAGGTGCCAACGGCATCACCAACGACAGACAGTCCCCCAGCAAGCAGCCGAACCGCAGCCCCTCCTCCCGTCGGTGCCTGGCCCCGCTCACTCATTTCGAATCCACTCCCCTGCACAGGGCAAGATGTTTTCCCAATTTCGAATTTCGAAAACGGGCGGAATGTGAGCCGCCACTGGGGCCCGCCCCCGCGCCAGAAACCACCCCGCCCCGCGCTTCACTGCCCCCCCTCCGCCCTATTTAACCACCTCCGCCCCTTTCCTTCCCCCACTCCGTTACTCTCCCCGACCACCCACCTCGCCGCTCCCCCGCTGAACCCACCCGCTCCGCTCGGCCACACCCGCGCAAGAGACACCATGTCAGGACGCGGCAAGGGCGGCAAGGGCCTGGGCAAGGGCGGCGCCAAGCGTCACCGCAAGGTGCTGCGCGACAACATTCAGGGCATCACGAAGCCCGCGATCCGGAGGCTGGCGCGGCGCGGTGGCGTGAAGCGCATCAGCGGCCTGATCTACGAAGAGACGCGCGGTGTGCTCAAGGTCTTCCTGGAGAACGTGATCCGTGATGCCGTGACCTACACGGAGCACGCCCGGCGGAAGACCGTGACCGCGATGGACGTGGTGTACGCGCTCAAGAGGCAGGGCAGGACGCTCTACGGCTTCGGAGGCTAGGGCGGGCAGCCCGGGGCTCTGCGCCGCGGAGGGGATGGTGTTTTTCTTCTTGTTGGGTTGCTGGCGGTGGCGGTTCGAAACATGTTCCGGTGTTCCATAAACACCGCGGCCGGGGATAAACGGACGGCAGGCGCCAGGGGAGCGGGCCCACCGGCGGTCGTGGCTTTCGAACGGTGCAGGCGGTGGAGACACGACACGTGGCTGTGCTTTGTAATATAGGGGTTTCTCTTTGGTTCCACTGCTGGCTCTCAGCGTGCACTGCTGCTTCTGATTCGTTGTGCTCGGAGATCACCGTGCACTAAGCCCACAGATCGCGGCACAGCTCGCTCCTTCCGCGCATCCCAAACAGCATGCGTGTCCGCAATGCGATAAGACCACGATTGTTCCAAGGATTGTACCTGCTACATGGGAGCGTCGGCTTCTTTGCCAAAGCTGGGTGATAATGATAGGACAGCAGGGGCATGCTGTGCAACAAACTGCATGGATACCAGCAGGGGATATAACGTACTCTGCAGCTCCATGGCCACTTAACTGTCTGCAGTCACCTTTGCATTTGTCTTGCACACCTTTGGTGACTGTGGTGGCATTCACCCCACTCCAGAGTTCCTTGAAAACCTTTCTAGCTGGCACCTGTAAACAGGATTTGGATCCCCCGAGCCCTGTTTCTAGTCCTGTCACCATGCACTGTGCCCAGCAGGTCCTAAACACTCTAGAACACCTTGTATTCTGAAACACCTAAACTCAGTTTAGGACATCAAACATTGCAGTCCACATTACGACCTGGTTAGCAGTAATGACCAACCAGAACCCTCTGCACCAACCAAACATACATATGGAAGCACGCAGCAATTACCTGCATCATTGAAAGAGTAGAGAAGGGTGCAGACAATTGCAGATGCACATGTGCCAATGCACAGCACCACATCCATACAGTTAATCAATGCATTAATGGCTGATCAGGTAAAGCTTTGTTAAACATATTTCTCAAATATTACAAAACGTGCCCAATCAATCTGACTATGTGTTGAATGCCGCCACAACCAGATAATTGTTCTTGTTCCATGCATTCCACAATTCTCTGTCCAAGAGAAACCACAGTGGTGGCAGTGCATACAATAGACCTCTGCTCAGCCTCACTCACAGCTTTCTGCGGATCAGGCCCTTCATCATATCAAAGCTGTTCCCATCTGGTTGGAGTTCGAATCTCCTCCCATCACTGTCAACTGCCAGAAGAAAGCCATTTGGAGACAATCCCTTGATGGTCACTGACACGATGCTTTGTGAGCCATCTTCCCCCTTCTCTTCTATATCGACCTCCTGTTCGCTGTGCAGCCAGCTGTGGATATATTTGCTCTCTAGTGGCTCAAAACCTTCTTGCTGGAGTGTCTGCAACAAACCAAGTGTGTGAATATGCATGTGCCAAATTCATCGAACCATGGCATCGGCATTCTAATGCTGAAACAAGCATCCATCACTGGTGCAGCCCTTGGCAATCCCATGAATTGACACTGTGGCACTACTGGTTCAGTTCAACACCAGAACCAGTTGTCCCTCATTGCTAACCAGCTGCTTTCCGAATTTCCTTTGCAGCCAAGTGCCACAATGGCTGTTTTCCACAAAACAAATGTGGGTTTCTCTCCAAACTGGCAGGACTCAAGAGACCTAAAACGTTGATGAGCCCAAAGGGGATACATCACGGAGTTTGGCAGCCTGTTATTTCAAAGATACTGCATAACATGTTATGGAGTGAATATACAACAGGAATTTGGAACCACACGAGAAAGCTGCCTGGAGAAAGCTGCAGGAATCACATTCAGCAGTTGAGGACGCTCACACTGCAAAATAAAATACAATGCCATAGAAGGCCCCAAGCAAGACTAACATGCCCCAAAGATGGATCACACATCATTGAAAATCAGCTGGTACCTGCAGCATCGTTTCCATGTGGTTTAGGATCCCAGCCAAGACGACTTCCCTGCAAATGCTCCCTGGAATGCCGCTGTGTTCCATAAGATCCTGCAGGCAAGTTGTTGGTTGCCTGTTGAGCACGTTAAGGCCCACGCCTGCCTGCATGCAAAGCTTGCCTGCTCCAAATGTGGAATGAATGAGGACGCCCCCCACCTTCAGGCCAGATGAGTACAAGTCGTTTGGCCATTTCAGCTGAAGGGGCGCCTCGTTCCCCTGCATGCAACACTGGCTATGGTCACCATGTCACAAGCACCCTTGACAAAGGCCTCCCCCAGAGCCCCAGGAGCAGGAAGACTTGCCAACGGAGGACTGCCTCATACAGAATCAAATTGCCAAGCGATTGCCATACACATCTGACCAAGAATTGTAGCCTGACTATTTTTAATGCTCCAAATGATGGCGCACATCTCTCACAGCGACACTGAGAATTACTCTCCTATCAGATAACTAGAATAATTCAGCACAGTTTGCTGCAATTTCTGTTGTGCTAAGCCCACATGAGTGCTGCTCTCTCATACTTGAAACCGTTCACAAATTTTCATATGATCAATGAGGTGGCAAAAGACCCGCATCTCTTTGTTGCTGCTGCTCTTGTTGTGAAGAAGGGCATGGGGTGGAGGGGGGGGGGGTAGTGTGTAAACAATGATTTGGCTTGTGTGACAGCTGCTCTTTCTAAATGTATCTATATTGCATGAACACGCATCCGGTGCAGACAGCCCCTGCATTGTCGATGTGTAATCCAGTCCTGTCCATGCTGTGCTCAGAATTTCAAACACCACAATGGTCGTCACCATCAGCACCTGGAACTCCCTGCATATCGTTGACCATTGCAGCTGCAGAGCAACACAAACACCAATGCAACACTGGGAATATGCACTTGCAGCTGTGACCATGCCCAGCAGCGCCAAAAAGGCAGAAATCCAGGGTATTATCATGTTTGGACACATGTGCAAAGTTCGAAATTCAGAGGCAGATATTCTGACCTGAAATATGTCCTGCACTGCCTCCAGAACTGCAAGGGAGATGACATAGTTCAGATACACTGCCAATGGCCCTTGCAGCTCCAAGCTTTTGGTCACAGTGAACATCAGGCAACCCTCAGGAGACTCCCACTGGTTCTTTTGTCGACCTTCAATATGCATTGGCAAGGCAGAATTGAAATCAGAAATGCATGCCCAAAGCAATAAAATAAACTAGTAGAGCACGCAAAGGGTTGGCAATGGATTGCTCCCTGGTGGTGAACAGGTGAATTCAGAGGGACTTGTGCAATGGGGTTGCTGCTGTGTTGTGAACCAGCTCACAAGCTGTTGCCATGTTCACCGCAGTACCAGCAAAAATTTGCAGAAGCACAAATATGGTGGATATATGGATAACGGGAGTACCCAGGGTTGTTGGTTGCCGCAGACATAGCAATCGACATCGTGCTGCACAGGACTGCGGTACTGGAGGAGCAGAGCACCACAAGAACAGGGATCAGGTGCTGGCAGGACTCCCAAACACATCTGGAAACCAGGTTCTACTTCAGTAGTTGAATGCACACAAAAAGGATGAACATGTTGACGTTTTGAGTGCTGGGTATTGCCTAATGAATGTTGGAAAATGCAGCAAGAAACAGCATTTATTTGAAATCAAAGAAATTACATACCAACTAGCATTTCAGTTGCTGCCCCTGTTGTTTCCCTTGGGAATAACAAATATTGTAGACGAAAATTCCGCTTTCAACACTCATTAAAGATTTGCCCATGTTGGCGAAAGCTGCAGGCCAAGGTAGATGGGAATCTCCAGTGAGGGCACAATGGCAGGCCAAAGCAGACAAGAATTGCCAACCTGTGCCATCAGCAGAAGCAGGGCAGCTGCAATGACAGTGAGAGGAAGCATGCACCACTTGTGTGCTGAAGTCAACAGGATATCTGCTGAAAGAAAAGCAAACAATCCGCAATCACATCCCTTGCAAAAAGGCAGTGGGTCGTTGGCATTCTACCCGCTGTGGTGGAAGCACTGAGCAACAAGGCAGACAAGTTCTCTTCGCACCTCTCCCTGCCGTTTGTCTGTCTGCCACGATCACTGTGCCGTCGGGCAACCCTTTAGCATTGGCCCTTGCAAAATCTTGGGTGGATGGCAAGGATTCCGCACACAGGGCCACACTCCCCAGATCCTTGGTCTTGAGGTGGGAAAAATAGCTTTCGGGATCAAAGGTGGTCTTCTCCACAAGAGATGCTTCATCGTCCAGAAATATCAAATCTGCCCCACCAATTGACTGCTGCCAATTGTGAACAGACACAGGACAGACATCAGGCACCATTTCTAGAACCACCAGACAGTTTCTTCACTTGACAGCATCTGGACACTTATGTGCTGTTTCCGCTGCAATTCACTACCTCAAATTCGGTACTCACAGTGTGCAACAGAACCTCAAGATTCCAACACTGCACACTGGTGAACGTTTATTGCAAGTCCTCTCTCTGCAAGAACTTTGACTATCAGGCTAGCAGCAAAAAGATGTCAGTGTTCCAAATAAAATTGGTCAAGAAGCTGGAGCAGGCAACTACAGAATCGTTGCTGCTCAGAGGGCGCTACAGTCCTGCAATACCTTTGATGTAGGCTGTCATCATATCCTCACACTTGCACGATCAGAGTTGCCAGGAATTCCAGTTCACTGCAGAACTGCTAAAATCTTGTCTGGGATGTGACATGGGTGGCCACTACAAGACACACGTTCTCTTGACAATTTCTGGCACCGCCACCACTGTGCAAGAATCTGAAGCAAGCCATGGGCCAACAGCAGCAATATGGCAATCTCAACCGAGGCCATTGCCCTCGATTTTTCACTAAAATGCGTGGCGAAAGCACGGGGGCTTCATCGCATGACAGAATCTTAGAACCTGCGCTTTGCGCCGTGCTTAATGCTCCCTTGTCTTTGCAAGCATCGAACGAGCTGCCGCTCCCCCAGGATACGGAATTGGGTACCTCTGACGTGGCGTCCCTGAAACTTGCCAGGCGCTCGGGGCTTCGGGCGGCCACGAGGACCTTTGGCAGGTCGATTGCTCCCGCGCTGCCCGCCTGCATTGCTACTTTCCGCGGGCGGCCCAGCGCGAAGGTCGCACGTACTGCAGCCCACTTGCAGGATGGCGACATGCAAACAGGACGTGGGTGGGCACTGTTGCATGCCTTACCCAAAAGCACAGCAGCAAATTCCCTGTGCATTCAGCCAGTTCTTCACATCGATGAGTGTCTCCAGAATTGTCCAGTTGAACCTGTATTTTGCAAATTTCATGGGACATTCTGTTCGAATTCAGGCCAATTTGGCTTGTATATGTTCCACATATGAATCTATCAGAATGAGCGAAGATTTATTAAGCACAATGGCTCGTAAATGCAAGTGATACAGTTCTATCAAATATGCTGCTCCTTGAACTTTTTATTAATAGCCAAACCTTTAAAACACAGCCGTAAAAGGTTGTGCTCGTCATCTGCAGTATATTAGAAGCATGCACGATGCCTGCAGTGCTGCACAACTCAAAGCAGATTCAGTATCGCTTCCACATCCTGTACAGTGCAAGGGCGTACCAAGAGCTTGTGATAGACTACGCAAACCGTCCTGCACTGTGCTCTGCGGGTTTTACCAGTTGTGGTTACCTGCACGGCAGGCCACATGTCGCACCGCGCAACATGGAAACGAACAATTTCTCAAATCGTGATGGATTGACTTTGAGAGGGGCTGAGGACCGAAATTTTCATGTGTCAGGCTTTGGGCAAGTTTGCGTTATTTCTGCCGGACATTGATAGAACTGGGGCATTTTTCTGACTGCTTTTGATGGGCAGACTGCCCAAGGTAACCTCCAATCTAGGTGTTGCTGGCAAGCAAAATGAGGGGTCAAGGAACCGGTCTGTTAGCTGCTAATTGGCAAATGTTAAGGATACAACGCCTTGGTGCTTAAATTGAGGGACGCATCGAATGGCCTCAGTTTGCTAGCTTATGGGTTTGCCCAGCCCTCGGTGATGTGATGGCGATTGGTCTAGAGTGCGCAGTGAGAGGTGTTCAGCGGTTCGCATTGTGACAGTGTTGTCACCAGTTCAATAGATCTATTGAACTCTGGAGTTGATCGTCAAACTGTGGAACCATATCAAGTTCTCACAACCGCGACAGCTGCCACCTCTCTGCACGAGTAGCTGCTCGGCGGGCATTACTGTGAAATATCTAAATGGCTTCTCCCCGTCGAGTGATTTCAGGTTTGATGCCCCAGAAACAGCGGGGCTGTATGCTCCGCCGTAAGGGGTCCAGTTCTGCAGCGCTGGGCCATTTAAAAATCATAAATTTCGTTAGGCATGCTGCGGTGGCTCTGATCTGGTGTGTGCGACAAATGATGCAATCCCAGGAGCCTGTAATGCGTTCCGCTTGGCAACCAACTCCAGCGTCCATTGGATGGAACATTTTCCCTAAAGCTGCCGTCTTCCATTGATGAATCCTAAATGTCCTCTTCATGAAAAGGTTCTCATCATTGGTAAATCCAGAATCGGTGCATTGGAATGATATTTGGGCTTCTGGAATCACAAATTTTGTTCCCTTGCATGTCCGTACCAGAGACAAATCTCACCACAGCTGCCAGACACAGCCTTTTTCCGTGTTTCCCAAAACCGCGGACTTGTATACTGTATACATGTACTGGAAGCACGGTGCTGTGTTTTGGTCCTCTCCCTGTCACAGGAGCGGGTCAGGCGTCCTGTCCATCCTATCCGTTGTGTTGTTCTACCACCTCACGTTCACTGGGCATTGCGGACACAACTCATGAGGGTGAAATGCCATATTAGAATACATGGGAGCTCACGAGGTGTCAGTGGATTTTGGTAACATGACGTTCATGGTGATTTAAAGGGTGGAATTATGAGTCAACCCTCGTGTCTGCTCTCTGCACCCCGTTCGGAGCATTGTTGTTGTGCCGTATCTAAATACGTCTAAAATTTTTGACACGGGTGCAGACCAGGTTTTGCTTTCTTCGTGCAACCTCGCCGGACATTGTCTGAAATGAGGTGGATTTCTCAAAATTGCCGGACACTTTGTCTGAATTGAGGTGCCCTGGGGCAAAACCTGCCGAACGCGGCAACTATGGCGGACGATGACGGCCTTTTGGCTGACAGCGTGGGGGCGATATTGCGCGAATATAATTATTCGAGACGATCGCGGATTTGGTGGCCTCGGCAAGGTGAAGTGAACGATCTTCACCACTTTGGGAGCGATTGCATCAGCGCAGGCAGCTGCTCACGAGAGGCTCACAAAATAACCAGCTTGGCGTGCCACAACGCTGTCGAAATTGCCAACTAAATGGAATAGAAATTTTGCTGGACACCAATCAACTGCAATGCTTAACATCCATCTGATCGGATGGAACACAACAAAATAAAAGAGAGCTGAATGGGCACGCTCGCTCATCAATTTGCCCAAATAGGAGAATTCTGCCCTCAAACACTGCCAAACCTACCAATCGCATGGAGCAGAAGCCTTGACGGACATAAAATAACTTGCAGCGCTCAACCTCCATCCAATCTGATGGAAAACAAGGAACACACAGAGCTCGATACCCCAGAGATTACCGCAAAGTGCACGGCGCAGCAACGCTGCAAGGCGGCAAGGTATCAACCTGCCAACCGCATCGTATACTACAGCGAACTGTGCACTGCCATCATCAAAACAATGAGTGGGCCTTACAGAATTGTGGCGATTGGCACCTGCCATGGAGAGCTGCGCCGCTTAGAATTGTTCAAGAACTTAAGTACCAAGCCAAATTCATCGACTACCGCGTGTCCGAAATGGGGCCAGTTTCCGGTTTTCTTTCTGGACAATATCCGAATTAGGCCACTTTGTAGCGCTTTCTGCCAGACAAATTGTAGGAATTAGGGTCCCTTCTGGCGTTTCGAGCAGGTCATTTGAAAACTAATTCGGACAAAAAGTGTCAATTCGACCAAAAAAATAACCCTGGTCCAGATATTTTAGAGCATATTTAATGGTCGGTGCTATTACACCATCGGTGCTATTCACCACACGTCACAAATACCATCATAGATAGCACTGCCACTCAACTCTGACAGCTCTTTGTGCAAGCAATACCGATGCTAACAACTCCCATTGGGCCCTCAGAACAGCTGCTGCTTTACCACGAAACTGGAGCCACACCGCCAAGAAATAATATCACAGCCTGCACCAAATCGGTGACTGCTGGCACCAAATCACGTGTATACTAGGTCCTCACCTCAGTTTTAGGGTTAAGGTTTAGGGTTTAGCTAGCTTTAACGGGTTCTGGTGCAAGCAGTCACAGATTTGGTGAAGCGAGTACAGTAGGGGTCCCTATATAGCGCCCCCCTAATAGCGCCCCCGGCCCCCAATAGCGCCCCCCTTGTGGCCATGTCACGGGGGGGGGGCCGCTATATAGCGACCCCTACTGTAATTGTATGCCCACTGCCAACCACCTTGGCTTGCTCGCCCCGCTGCAAAAGCCGCTCATGAAACACAGGTTCCTGAGCAGGACCGCGGCCTCCGGCTCTCCTCTCGCGCTCCTGGCGGGAGGGGCGCCCGGGCAGCAGCCGCGACACGCGCGAGGCCGCAGCGACAAGAGCAGTCGCGCGCCATCCGCTATCCAGGAGGGTAGTTCCCATACCTTCGACTTCGTCGTCGAGCACGCGGAACCACAGAGTCGACAACGGCTAGATGCCTATCTGTGCGAACGGGTGCCCAACGCCACGCGCTCGCGGATACAGGCGAGCGTCAGGAGGCATGGGGTGCTGGTCAATGGGGAGCCAGCCAAGCCTTCATATAACGTCAGGCCAGGGGACGCCATATCGTGCAGCCTGGTGGCCCCGGGTCCGCTGGAAGCGCGGCCAGAGTCTCTGGGCTTGAAGATCGTGCACGAAGATGAGCACGTGCTGGTTGTGGACAAGGCTGCGGGGATGGTGGTGCATCCGTCTCCGGGGCATTGGTCGGGAACATTGGTGAATGGGGTGCTGCACCACTGCAACCTGGCCACGTTCGATCTGAGGGGCAGGACCGCCATGCCCAGGTCTTTGGACGGACTGGAGGACGAGCAGGAAATCGGCGAAGGGGAATGGGATGGCCAGGGGGGTGGTGCCGACTTCAGGCCCGGAATTGTGCATCGCTTGGACAAGAACACCACGGGTTTGTTGGTTGTTGCTAAAACGGAGATGGCTTGCGCTTCACTGGGGGCGCAGTTCCAGGAGAAGAGCACGGGTCGAAAGTATGTGGCCATTGTTGTTGGGTGTCCACAGGACGATTTTGGGGTGGTGAGGACGAACATTGGGCGTGATGCCAAGGACAGGAAGAAGATGGCGTGCTATGGGTACCAATCCCAGCACGGCCGTCCAGCGGTTAGCAGATTTAAGGTGCTGGAGAGGCTGCCTGGAGGGGGGGCTGCCCTAATTGCTTGGAAGCTAGAAACGGGTCGGACACATCAAATCAGGGCGCACTCCCAGTTTTTGGACAGCCCAGTTTTTGGCGACGAAGCGTATGGTGGCACGGGAAAAGGAGTCATCTGTAGAGTCGCCAATGATGGCCGACGAGACTCAGAAGCATTCGTCCAGGAATTGATCACTAATTTGAATCGTCCTGCGCTCCATGCCGTTTCGCTCGATTTTCAGCATCCACAATCTGGTGACAGACTGCACTTTCAGTCAAGGATACCTGACGATTTTGAAGTTTGTTGGACGGCGTTGAAATCCATTAATTGACTTGCTTTGGAGACAAATTTTGAGAGGAAATTCAGATTCACTTCCTCTTGCCATGCCCACTCTTCACTTTGTGGACAACTGTGCTGTGCACTGCCAGTAGCAGATGAGACTGATGAATGCGTTGGCACGCAAACTGGCATCCAGGAATGACAGGGTCAATACCCGCCGGTTCCAGTTTGCTTCAAATACAAAGTACAGATGCCCGTTTCATTGCCCATTTACGCTTGCACACATGCAGTCGTAGCGATCAATGGCCAGCACTTTATGATCAAAGCGCTTCTTGCAAAAGCTGGAACAGAAAGTCCCACATGTTTACGCCAAGCTGTGCAGTACAGAATTTCCCCAGCACCAGCAAAGCCACTGGAGTGCAGGGGTCACAATCACGCGGAGCGTGTCGATACACTGTAAAATTTTGCTGACAGCCTCCAGGGCGGCGCACCCGGGCGCAGCAACCCGGCCACACAAACAACTAACCACTGGGCGGAACCCGACGAATCAGGTCACAACCCTGAGAACAGGTGCCACACCGTATTGGACCCCACACCCGTTTCCAAAAGGGTGTCGGAGACAATACCGTAAATACGGAAAATATGGGGTTACCCCAATTTCCCTGCGGCGGCAGAACCGTGGCGGCAACCGCCAAAGCGCCCAAACGCAGCCTCCCCATTGGCACGTCGTCGGCCGCCATGCCGCCGCCGCCGCTGCTCGTCCTTTACGGCTCCCAGACGGGCAACGCCCAGGACGTGGCGGAGCGCCTGGGCCGGGAGGCCCGATGCCGGGGGCTGGTCCCGCGCGTCATGCCCATGGACGCCTACCCCGTGGCCGGCCTGCCCGGCGAGCGCCTGGTGGCCTTCGTGGCGGCCACGGCGGGCCAGGGCGTGCCGCCGGACAACATGACCGCTTTCTGGAAGTTTCTGCTGCGGAAGAGCCTGCCCGCGGATTCGCTGGCGGGGGTGGCCGTAGCGGCATTCGGCCTGGGGGACTCGGGGTACCTCAAGTACAACGCCGTGGCCAAGAGGCTGGCGAACAGGTGCATGGCGATCTTGTGGTTGGGGGGCATCCGGGGTTTGGGGAGGGGCACGGGGAGCGGATTTCTTGTTGTGATCTGGTGTGATGAAGGACCGATTGGTGCAGGATGTGTGTGTCTGCAGTCTAGAACCCTTTTGTCTCAGCAGCCGTGTTTACGACTCTGGGACAATCCTGCGACTTCTTAAATGGGTGCTTCTGCTGGTGAACTCACAGGGAATTGGTTGTTCTCTGGATTCCTACTTCTTGTCTATTGAATGTTTGATTTACCGTGGTCTTGTGGAGATTGAAAAGCCTTATTAGAGGTAACTGCAGGGCTGGTCGTATGCCTGCTGACTTGAGCGGTCTGTGACGCGTGGGTTTGCCTTTGCTGTGAAAAGAAAACAAACTTTGTATCGGGGCTGTATTACCTTAACTGCTTATGCTGACTAAATCTTACTGAATGACTGATTCACTGTTGATTGATCGATGAAGGTTGGTACACAGTTTCCTTCGTTGAGCGCTTTTCCTGGGCAGATCACAGGCAGCTGGCGGCCTCCTGATCTCTATTTGTTCTTGGTTTTTGGTGATTGATCGATTGACAATTTGTGGTTGCAAATAGGCTGGCAGGACTGGGTGCAGAGCCATTGGTGGAGAAGGGGCTTGGGGACGACCAGGCGAGGGCGGGGTACGAGGCGGCGCTTGACCCATGGCTAGAAGCTTTCTGGAGGGCTGTGGAGGTGAGGTTCGGGGTGCAAGCCATGGAGGGTGTGGTAGGCTCCCTGGACATGCCCAAGTTCAGTGTCACGTTTCTGGAAGAGGGGCCGAGACGCTCACAGGCGGGTGAGAATCTGCTCCCATTCGCAGTACCAATATTGTGCACTGAGCGGGTGGGTGAGGTGGGTTTGGGGGTAGGGGTGGAGGGCATGCATCAAATGTGACAAATCCGATGGCATTCAGCGCATGTTGTAGCAGAAGAGATTCGGGTTCCACTTGTCTTCAGCCCTGGCTTCGCTGTGGGCAATCGCGGTTTCTGTTGTTCAATGCAGTAATACAGACAACTGAGTGTCATGACACCAGGGAGGTTGTGATTCTGTTTGCAAACATGCAGTGACCCCGCCAGAATTTTAGCAGCAACACCCTGCTCGATTGACATTGCCAAAATGTGGAACCCTTGCATCGGGTAAAAATCTGCAGGAGGTCAGTGTGTGTTTGGTTTCAAGCTTTGCTGACTGGTTGCCCGGCACATGTTCATTGCCATTGTCAGGGACGCGGGGTCATTGTCGGTGTCATCAAAACCAAGCACATGATTGCCGCGGTGCTTTTCGACAAGAAAGAATAGCTATAGGACCAGAGCGAAATAATGCATTCCTTTCACGCTGCTGTTGGCTCATCCGCCTCATCAACTTCATTGCCATCTTGCAACCAAAGGGTTCACACGCACTTCATCTCCCTTTCTGGCAGGTATGACGGCCATGGAAGAAGCCGCCGGGGCGGCGGCCGCGTTCCACAGAGTGGCCGACGCCGCCGCCGGTCTGCCCGCTCCCGCCGACGACCCGAGACTCGCCGCCGCCGGGCCCCACGCGTTCGGCCCCGGCCGGCCGTACATGGCCAGGATGCTGAAGAACGAGCGCCTGACGTCCCCCAGCCACTTCCAGGACGTCCGGCACATCGAGTTCGACCTGGGGGACTCTTCCCTTACCTACTCACCCGGCGATCTGTTGGTCATCCTCCCCGAGACGCCCTCCTCCGCGGTGGACGCCTTCCTGGAACGCGCCGGCCTGGACGGCGATCGCTGGGTGTCCGTCCGGCCCGCGGGCGTCGGGGCCCAAGCGGAGGCGCCGGGGGGCCCGCAGGCCCAGGTTAGGATCCGTGCGCTGGTCCAGGGGGCCCTGGATGTGCACGGCGCCTCCCCCAGACGGTACTTCTTCGACGTGCTGCGCCGCTTCACGGCCGCCCAGCACGAGGCTGACCGGCTGGCCTACTTCGCGTCCGCGGAGGGCCGCGACGATCTACATTTGTACTGCTCCGGCGAAGGCCGCACTGTACTGGAAGTACTAGGCGATTTTAAGTCCTCGTCGCCGCCATTGGAGTGGCTGCTGCAGTGCGTGCCCGCTAAGCGCCCCCGTCAGTTCTCGATCTCCTCCTCGCCCACCGCCCACCCGCGGGCGGCCCACATCACCGCCGCGATCGTGGAGTGGAGGACGCCCTTCGGGCGGACCAAGCGCGGCCTGTGCACGGCGGCGCTGGCGGCCATGGAGCCGGGGAGACGCGACGACCGGGTGCCGGTGTGGATCGAGGCGGGGGCCATGCGGATGCCGCCGAACGACGGGACGCCGATGGTGCTGATCGGGCCAGGAACGGGCGTGGCGCCGTTCCGGTCCTTCCTGCAGGAGCGCATGGAGCGTGCCCGTGGGAGAGCAGATCACCATTCCCGGCCGACGGGGCCCAGGGGACCGTCACCTGAATCGACGGGCCCCAAGGAACAAGCGATTGAATCTGCGGGCCCCAAGGAAGCGGCGATTGAATCGACAAGCCTCAAAGAACGCGATTCAAAATCACTCCCGGTTGCGCCGAGTTGGCTGCTGTTCGGCTGCCGGAACGAGGCTGGGGACTTCCTGTACCGAGGGGAGTGGGAGGCGCTCAGGCGGGCGGGCGTTCTGGATGGCATCATCACAGCCTTCTCTCGCGACCAGCCGAGCAAGGTTTATGTGACCCACAGGATACGGGAGCGGGGGGCGCTGATCTGGCGCCTGATCGGGGAGGCGGGGGCGGTGGTGTACGTGTCTGGGTCAGCGCGCAAGATGCCAGCGGACGTGATGAGCGCGATCGAGGCTGTGGTGGCGGAGCACACTGGCAGGTCGACAGAGTCTGCCAAGAGGTTCGTGAAAGCGATGGAGGCCAGCGGGCGGTACGTCGTTGAGTCCTGGTCCTGATGGGCGCTCTCTGGGCTTTGGCCAAGAGATGTGTTATCCTCAGGCGGAGCAGGCACCTGATGTCAGCCTCTTTGGGTTGGCATGCAGCACTTCTAGATAGATTCTTGGTGGATGGCATGTAAAATTGGTGATACAAGTCCCAACCGGTCTGCATTGCATTTGCACGCTTGTGATGCGACAATCTCTGCAGCAACTATATCCCCATAGCTCCAAAATATTTCAAGGGCACATAGCAGGGCCCATCATGCACAGTGGCCGATCCTCAGGCCGGTGAACAAGTCCAAGTATCCTGGCTCGTCAGGTTTGATGTAGCCATGCCGTATGAGGAAGTCTATGACCACAAGCGCACAGTTGGGTTTAAACTCTGTGGTGGTCTGAATAACTTCAGCGACCTTTGGGATTGGCCAAAGCATAAATTCCTCAACCTACAAAGCAAACGAAGGACATCCACATCACTGCAACTGGAGCAACTGGCCAATCCTATTTATTGGCTGAAAGCAGGTAAGCCCAACCCATCAATAGTACAGTTGTATTTGCACAGAGATATGCTCATGATCGCCATATTGTGATCAAGGGGGGGAAGGTCCTGTAAGCAGACAGTCAGCCAGTGCCTGCCACAATGCAGAAACATGCAATAGCAGTGGTCCATTTGGTACCCGTCCCACACAATGCACTTGGGATATTGAAACATTCCTGAAAGTGAGCCGAGGGCACAATCAGAAGCGATGCCACACATGGCAGGCACTGCATCAAAGCTTACCCAAACGAGGTCCAAAATCACGAGCGATGTAATGCGTGACAGGCAGACTCGCCTCTTTGGTTCATTGCATAACAAACACACACGCAACAAACAAATGCCGTGCCTATGGACCTGCATGGCCAGCAGTGCCCCAGGCAGGGTGCGGTGCGCATATAGTCTCTCATTGTTATTTGCAGATTCGGTAAGACAGGGCTTGCCTTTGGGCACTAGAGGGTGATGGCATCAAACTGCCATGCGCTGCTGCAAGCTGTAAGGACGAGCCAGAGCGACTGAAGGTGTCAACCAGGTTCCCTACCTCCCCATCTTCTGGCTTTGGTTTGAAGTCTGCCGGGAGCTCCAAGTCGTACACAAAGAGAACATCTCGCTTCAACCCAGCCAGTTGCATGCAGACATAGCTCACGGCCCCACAAGGCTTGGCCTTCCGTGCCAGTGGTTCAGGAATGCTGGCCTCTTCCTGGCATTCTTTGATCACGTTGTCTGCACAGCTGATCCCAACGGGCTGACGAGGGTGCACAACACATGGAGTGTCGATGGAAGGCCACACGCAGTGAACAAAGCCAACAGCTTGAATCCAGCATGCAAGCAAAAATGTCCATGTCTGAGGTCAACTTAAGCTAATCCGTCTGGCAAGCTACCACCAAGTCACCGACGTGGGTGTGGAGTGCCATTCAGTCAGGATGGTACTCCATTATTTGCATCAGCAATTCCTTGAACATGGGAACAAACACCTGCAACTCTTGAGGCAATGGCACCAACGACGACATCAACATAAAATGTACCTTGATTTCATACCTGACCCCCAGCAACAATGTGGTCGAGCTTTGATGGCCAGGTTTGTTTGGTCTTGCTCCTCCTCGCCACCCACATCTTCACCTCCCCTTCCTCACTGACAGTGTACCCATTTATGTGCACCCCGTATGCTCTTACTCCCAAATAGGGAACTGCTGCCCTCTCCACCTGTCCCAGCACAGCCAACAGTCACTCCAAAAGAATGGGGAAGGCAGCAAACCAAGGAAGCACAGGCACAACGACCTGTCCAAGGTCCTGTGCAGCTGCATTGAGCACGTCAACACAATGAATCTGAACATGTGGCATGTGCTACGAGGTCCAACGTTACGCAGATGAACATTGCCATCCATGACAGCATTTGCGAGCAGTGCATGAGGCCTGCGTGGGTGTGATGAATGGCGCTGGCAACCTTGGTGAGCTGACCGTACAAGCATCAGAGGCGTCTGATGGAAAGCCTCCACCACCGGATACAGCTCGTCCCTCCAGCCAGTTATTACGCCCTGGGACCTCAGCTCCCGCAGCACACCTGCCAACAGGATATACGCCAGGGCCTAATGTGCAGGCAAACCTGCCTCCATCCAAACCACCATGCTGGGGATGGGCTGTTGGAAAACAGGCCAAAACGACAGCCTGCAATGCAGCTGGGAATGATATGTTGTTGCATTGGGCAGTGATAACAACGTGTTTGTCGCCAGCCTGGCTAATGGTGTGTTTGGCATATCTTGATCTCAGATAGTTGCTGTTATGTCAGCGATCATTACAGTGAATGTCTGTATGGAGGAGCGCAACACGTTATCCCATCAAAATTCACAACAAAACATGGGCAAAGACCCTTAAACAGCTTTCTTTCGACAATCGCAGAGAGTATGATAGCTGGACATTGTTTCTGTCCCCCAGCACTGCATCAACCAGTACCCATGAGCATAGCATGGCAGGTTGCAGCTGTGGCGACACAAGCTGAGTCTGGGAACTCGCTGAGCTCAGATTGTTGCGGTTATGTCCTTCGATCATTCCAAAGGTCTGGAAGAGAGTGACACGTTTTTTCATCACTGCTCAGCGATCGGCCACACAACATGATGCAAGGGGGGAGGGGGCAGAGTATTGTTGGTGGCGAAGCAGCAGAGCCAGATTCATGTTGAAGGGTCTGCTGACGTCTCGAAATCATGTCAGCTATGGGTGCATAGCTAACTTATAGCAAAAACACGCCAGACTCTCAAAAACAAGCATTGCAGCATTGAAGCTCCAAATTTCGTCACTTCGAAAATGGACCTGCAAGGGTGTCGTCCCATAACCCAGGACAACGGCCGTTGGGGGCACAACCAGCCCGAACCACATGCGCCAATGATGCTAGCCACGAAGCAACCGTTTCAAGCTGAGCAAGGAGACTCAGGCACATGGGCGCCAGCACTGGGGGCGTGGCCCACGATCTAGCCACGCAAGGGAGAATGCAACCAACAGCGTTGTCGTGGGCTCACACCACCAGACCGCGAGGGCCCAAAAAAGAAGTGCACACAAAAACATGATCAGACGATGGAATGGGACTTGATCCAGATCCAAGTGGCGTCCCATCGCGGGAATGGAGCGATAAAGTGCACCACCCCAGCCCACCTGCCATCGCCTTCGTTCTCTCCTCCGGCGTCCTGAGCTCCCGGCTCATCACGACGCTGGCGTCCTTCGACCGCACGTCGAACACGTCAGAGAACTCCTCCAGCCTGCGCGCGAACCTGTGCGCAGCAGGCAACGGCGCCGCCGCCGGGGGTTGGCGCGCGCCGGGGACCAAAATGCCAATGGTGGATCGAGGACTAGTGGCAGGCGGCGCCGCCAACGTCCCCGGAAAGATTTAGCACAATACGGTGGGGGTGCAGTAGGCCTTCGCCCAGCCCTAATTCGATCACGGCCCGCCCAAACTCTCACAAAGCAACAAAACCAAGAAACCCGAACCAAAAACAGGAACAGCATCGCGCCAAACAATGGCGCAAGATCGCCCACGCACTCCGGCCTGATGTGGCCCACAATCGCCGGGCCCACGTGCAGCGTGTACAGCTCGTCCAGCTCCTCCGGCCGGGCGGTGCAGTCCATCACCCGAGCCCGGTAGCCCTCCATCTCGGGCGTCAAGGGCACCGCCTCCGGGGGCAGGTACACGTCCATGGCCTCCGGGGGGCCGGCAACGGCGCCGCACAGGCCTCGCAGCAACTGCGCCGGCGGGGGCGGCCGCCCATGTCGCGCCAAGCTGGAGGCGCGGAGCACCAGCGCCCCCAGTCGCGGGAGCGAGTGCATGGGAATTGCTCCGGCGGCCGCGCTGTTGACGCGGTCACACCCATTGGGGGCTTTTTTGGGCTGTGTGGGCCACGCGTTGGCCCTTTTGCGGCCCGTTTTGAAGTTACAAGTTCATTCAAGAGGCCCCTCTTCGACGTGCTGGGTGGGAATTTGCGATTTTTATCCGCGCCCCCTCCTGGAGACTTGCTGTGCACCCGACGATGGAGTCTATTTTTGCCCAGCAGTCGAAAATATACTATGCCTAGTGGTCGACAATATATTAGCCCCTCTGTCTTTTCCTTGAAGTTTCCTCCCTTTTCCGCTGACAAGGCCAACGTGGGTCTAGGATGTCGAAACAAGAAGGGGTCTTCACGGAAAAGACAGAGCGACTAAATCTTGTCGCCAGTGGTCCTAGGATGAGCATAAGTGCGACGTCGTTGAATGAAACGATAACGAATTGTTAAATATAATGATCAGCATTAGAGAATAATGATTTCTGAATGCTGATCAAACGGTGCACGAATATGAAAAGGACACTAACATATATGCTGTGACCTTAAGGATTAAGAACTGTGAGGTGAAGCCGTCACAAGTATGAGCGTGAAGATTCGGTCGAGCGGCAGATATGGGAATTCGGGAGTGAAGGAAATGCACATAAAGTGAAGTGGTTTTTCTGGCAGGAACTTTCATAGTTTATGAGTTACTGGAGTTGTAAGAGAATGGGTTGGATAGGTCTAAGGCAGGCAGTGAAAGCATGGGAGATGACAGCTTGCCATGAGCAGAAAGGGGACGACATTGAACTTTAAAAGAAATGCCAGAGATTGTAAGGTTGGTAGTGCATGAATGGCGTGTGTGATTGGAGGCTGTGGGGATTGTGATAAGAAGTAACCGTATGATGGATATGTTTAGTGACAGGCTGTACTCTTGGTATGCTACAACATTATGCAATCATGAAGGCTAATCGCAAAGCACCCACTGTGCTCGGATAAGAAAGCATGATAGGTGAACATAAAAAAGAAAGGTATCAGCCAGACGATTGATATAAACGTGATATATCTCGTGCAATCAGTCAGCATAACCACAGGGAAAGAAAAAAGAGAGTTAAAGTTGAACGCTGATAAGAATGGAAAGATGGTCAGTCAGATAAGGCTGTAAAAGACGCACTTTAGTTGGCTGGGTGCTGGAAACAATGTCAACAAAAGTAAGGGCGTTGATGTTGCACAAAGCATGGCTGCTTCTGGCGGAATGTTGGCATCACGGCTCAAATGAAGGCCTCAACAGGGTGATTGTGAGGCAGTATAAATGCTGGATGGCTATGATTAAGAGAAAAACAAAAAGACGAGTATTAGGCACCAAAACGACCAGGAACTGAGTTGATTCTGAGCAAGAATGCAGGCGATTACTCCCAGAAAATGACATGTATCGGCGTCATTGACTGGCCAGGGTGCGCACCTTGCCGTCCTGGGAGGGCGATTGAATTCGATCACTGATCGCCTATCCTGAAGGGTGAACATGTTGATCCTGGGCGATTCATTAGAATCCGCTGTGACCTATGATAGCCAAAGAGCCAACTCAATGTAATGAGTCGAAACAGCGAGTAGACAAGCAATAGAGGTGCCGATTCAAAAGCAAGAGCGTATGACAGCAGAGGGAAAGGCATGGACGGAATGTGATGTATAAGTTGTTAAAGCGAGATTTCAATTACCTGGAATAGTTCGCCTCGACGGTGACGCATTGCTGGGATTGGGTGCAAATTTGCTGACCCATGGGCACCCCCAGAATAGACCTGATGCTGTCTTATGATATGACTTCAGCGCTGTGGCAAGTGGCCTTAGGTTGCCCATGCCCGTCATGGGCCAGGCCTGGCCTGAACTTAATGTTGGGTCCCTCACATGACAGCCTGACGGGCTGTCATGTGTGACTATTCCCGCCCCACCCTTCACGTTACCCCCTTGAGTGGAGCACACGCCACTCATGTCAACCTAATACGAGCGAATGCATGGATACCGTCTCGTACCTGCGCGCCCACAGCTGCGGCAGTGTGTCATCCGTCATAGCTGCCTTGGATGTCGTACGGCAACCTTGGACTCCGAGCTGTGGAGCGCCTCAGGGGTGCACGCACGATGGTGGTGACATGCAGCGATGGACTTGAACGTGGCTGCGATAGCGCGGCTGCCAAGACGCTAGGACGATGACGATGGCGAAGTCGAATTGGCATGGCGGTGCTGCTCGCATGGCTGCGATTCGTCGCGCCATGCATGGACTTTGCATGCCCAGGTGGACCTGCGATGGCCCCAAGGGATGTTGGCGTCCGTGGCATGGCGGAAGGCCACGCGAGGTGATGGATTTGAAGGCCTGCTCAGCGATGGTGGACGTGATCGAGGCGCTGGCGCCCGCTGAGGAGGCATGGGGAGGCGGGCGAGGACGGAATGATGTGGTCGCAGGCGGCGGAAGGCTTGGGGCATGCGCGATCGAGCAGCAGGTGGTGGGACCGAGTCAGGAGGGTGCTGAGGCGGTCGTGGATGGCGAGGGGCTGCGTGCGGTGCTGAACAATGGGACCAAGTGCTGTCCACAGAAGTTTCTGAGCTGAATGGACATCTCATGGGCTCAGGTGCATTTCATTGCTGATCAATGTAAGTTTATGATCAGTCTGTGAATCTTGAGGATCACTGAGGTGACGGAGAGTAAGTAGAATGGATCATAAAGATATTTGATAGTGACTTTGACTGAGATGGAATTGAACCTGGGAATTTTAGGGATCAGCATATGAACGGGATAGGGACAGGTTGTGGATCAATAACTTGAGCGGGAAGCTGATAAGACGGAGAGTGGATGATCCGGGAAGTTAGCTGGCTCTGATCGGAATCTTTCAGGGAATATTCCTGGCGTGGGGACAGCCGCTGCGGGCTATAAATAGCGGGGCAGAACCCCATTTGGACAAGCGGCTCCGACTCCGAAGTGGCCAGCCCCGAAGCCAATAGGCGGAGGGATTTGGTGACCTAAAACTTGAACTGCTCCTTGTAGTACAGGTTGTGGCCCGTGGAGGGTCACGGTGTAATTAATTTCGGAGTACATTTATTCGATCTTTGTCTCATCTAAAGAGTCATTTTACTGATTATAGACCGGTCTATTGGGAAAACCTGCGGGGCCCCAAACCGTCTATCAATCCAGTAAAGTCTCTTGGCCGGATCTACTGGGGAAGCCTGCGGGGTCCCAGATCCGGCCCTGTACTTTGTGGGAAGCCTTCGGGGCTCCCACTAAAGTACAGGAGTGAAGACTAAAGTATTGAATTCATAAATATACATAATATATACCGCGATCCTGGAAGCCTTTCGATAAAGGCTATTGGATGTTTTGATCCTTTGAGGTGAGAACTGGCCTGAGCGTGACTGGAAACGACAAAAAAGGGAGGTAAGAAATCAAGGTAAGATAAAGTTGAGTCAATTGCGCGATTAGTAAAGGTCAATCCGAAATTGATAAAGTACTGCCCCAGTAAGGTCCAGTACTGAAGGGAAATAGAGGCTGAAAGTAGTGCGAATCCATTACAGGATTAGAAACATACAAACCACATCCACTGTTGTTTAGTTCCCTTCCAATGGGAGACCAAGAGGCATGAGTCATATCGAAAAGAAAGCGGCCAAATCCAGCTGCCCCCCTAAGGAACTGACACCTGCATCTAAGCCCAGTAGTATAGTGTGTCCCCCAGCTCCTGTGAAGGACAATCTACAGAGAAACACACAAGACGCTCAGAAGCAATCCCTGACCAGAAGTCAAATTCGCCAGCTGCGAAAGAGTTGGAGTGAACTGTCAGAGAAAGTGATTGAAAAGTAAATGCACAAATTACCATAAGATCTTTTTCCTAAATTGAAAAAAAACTGGACGTGAAAGTGTATGCTGATGATGTGCTAGTATCCTTGGGCACTGTACGTAGTCAAGGTATCAGCCCGAAGGATTGGCTGGGCATTTTCATCAACACTGACCAGTTGTCAAAATTCTGGAAGGTTGTGGGTGGCCTGTTCTTAACTTTGATCAGTGTAGACCTATTTGCTTGCAGTCACATTCTCACTGCACGTCTTGTCAAATCACTTCTAAAGGTGTGTAATCAGTGTTGGTGTGATCTGCGATCCTTTATGCGAGGCGAAGGGTTGCAGCTGGCGGGTATAGCAAGGGAGCTTACCCGCATCAAAGGACAGCTCAGTTTTCTGTGGAATTCTGAGCGCATAAGGCGTAATCAAGTCAGGCAGGAAAGAAACGCTGTACCCGTCATATCACAGCATGTGACGGGTGCGGTTGCTGGTCCAGTCACCAGCCCAATCAATTTTCAGCTGGCCTGTGCATTTGCAGCTGGAATAGTAGTAGGTTGTTGTGTGCCATTGGGATCCCTTTGTTTGGGGATCTGGATTGGACATACTGTCTAGAGTAAATATACGTGGCCGTGACTCACCAGCCGTAAAAGGCAGTCACACGTAATGGCCATCCAACAGAATTTCGATTGTGCGGTGCCGTGGGTATCATTGAACAAACCATAGGCACTGCTTTTCTTGGGACAGGACTCTGTCCAGGAGAGAGTCGCAACACGCCCACAGAAAGACAAAATGAAACGTTTTTATTCATTTCTTCCGACAATCAACATAACATTTATTGAATGTTGAGCAAAAAGAAACACGTTTTAAAAACGCTGGGAAAGTGCGGTGGCCGCGTGGGTCGAGGCGTCCTTGGCGCCCGGCCGACCCAGTCGGCTCCCAGCCCCACCGAGATGATGAGCATGGAGCCGCGCTACGCGAGCGAGGTGGAGGCGGCCGCGCAGCAGATCGCGCGGCTCAAGAGGCGCTTCGCGCGTCGCCAGGCGCGGCGACGGGAGCTTTTCCCCAGGCGGGATGCGCGGGATGCGGGCCGGGAGGAGGAGAAGGATGACAGGGAGGGCACCAGGCGGGAGGGGGCCCCGGAGAGCGGGGACGGGCGGGAGGGCGCCCAGGCGGCGATCAGGAAGATCGTCGCAGCATGCCTGCTGGATCCGGGGACCAAGACGCCGATCGACTCGCAGGGCCTGCACAGGAAGGTGGGCAGGAGGGGGGCGGCAGACAGGCGCAGTGGAACGAAGATTCGCGATTGCTGAAATGTGCAAAGCACCAGGTGCATCGGAACGGGGATTCTTGATTGGCTTCAATCCGGAAGTTGGATTTGGGAATTTACCCGGGCGGTTGCTTGTTCGGTGAGCGGTCCGTTGAGCGCGTCCGTTGAGGGTTGCGCTTGCGTTGGGTTACTTGCTGGTAATCAGCAGCTTTGAGAATCAGCCCTGGAGAGTTTTGTGTCCCTGTGCCATGGTAATGTATCCCCATCTGCATTAGTTGATGGGGACGCGAGCTGCGGGTTGCCCTTGCCCGCCTGGCGCACAACGGAAAGGATCCCAGGATCGGGCACTGTGCGAAGGAAACTGTACCTCATCGTGTTATTAAAAACTTCCCCTGGGAGAAATACAACGAACTGTCCATGCCGCTGCTGAGTGCTTTGCAATCCATGGTGACAATCCAGAATCATCCACTTCAGGTGACAAACACCATCACGTTCAGGAAGGGCTGCCTGATGCCGTTGTTCTCACTGAAGTTGCCAAAAATTAAAGTCGTGTTGCAAATTGAATTTGCAAGGCATTCAGTCCATTGATTGCATTTGCAGTCCCTAATTTCTACCTCTTGAGGAACGAGCGCATGCATGGTCTGGGATTCCTGGTAATTTATTTACTGTTCAAGCTGCCTTCAAAAGACGAAGCAGCGACTGCATGCATGATCTTGGATTCCTGGTAATTGAATTATGGCTCAAGCTGCCTTCAAAAGACAAAGCAGCGCCCTTGCACCCTGCAGGCAATGCGATTTGCTCTTGCCAACCCCGGTCCCCGCCTTCGACACCCTTGACACGGTCCTGCTCAGAACACCTCTGGATGATGTGATCCGATTCTTTGTTGACTTACACGAAAACTGGGAATCTTCATACATGGTCGCTCCCAGGCACGGGAAGCCAAGCTGCAACCAGATGCATTGCAGGATGTGTGGCCTAGTCAAATAGCATTCACTGTAAACATGTTCCATTCGTGTGTGCATTGTCTCCATGCATATTTCACTGAAATTTGACACTGTATTCACTATATCCATTTTCCACCATAGAAAGCCATATATCACATAATCACTTGTTGATTTGTTTCTCGCCCTGACACGATCAGGCGGTCGTGACGATCAGGCAGGATCCACAGGTATCGTTTGGGCAGGTTTCAGTGACGATGGTGAGTTCTGACCACCATTGGGTCAGCCCTTGCAGCGTGGAAGGAGTGCCCGCCATCCCCTTGTAAATGTGAGGGCGGGCATGGAACTATCATAAAATACAAAGTGTCTAGCCATGCGGCAACAATTGCAAACATTGCAGAATGTGTTATACAATGCTAATTATTGCAGAATGTGGTATCATTATGTTTCATAATTTGCATAGAATAGTTTACTGAATGGTTGAAACATTAAGTGTTGAAGGTTGTGTGCCTCTATGCATCAGCTCTCACGTGGGCCCCAGGGTACAGCATATGAGGCAGCCCTGGCTTCCTGCAAGTTGACTTCCATCGACCAGGTCATACAGGAATTGGCTGCAGCTCAGCCACCTTACATGGAAGCCGAGCGCTTCGATGTGAGCAATATGCCAAGAATGATGATCCTCAGCTTGGACAAGGCACGCTTGGCCAGGTGAGGACTCGCTCTGCTTGGGCATTAGGGCTGCTTACCAGTGCATGCAGCCCTGAGAGAAGTCTGTTATGGAAGCTTCTTCTTTAGAATGTGCTTGGCTACGAGGTGATATGCACTGTGTGGCAGTATGGCACGCTCTGAATTTTGGTGATTTCATATTTCTTATGGTGAAGTGAAGATATATTGTGTCATTTCACTGAACCCTCTGTGGCAGTTGTGCCACAGCCTTTTGGCTGAGCTGTGCGAAATGACTTCATGTCTTTCACCCAATTCAATCTGGAAGTCCTTGGAAGCATTGGAAGTTTCAGCAAGGTGACACAGGCATGAGAATTTTCTGCTGCAACCTGTGCTTCCAGTGGCTGTCAGGCCATTGGTGCATGTGACTTGAGTCTGTCAGTGTATGCTGCCAGCAAGTGAAGAGTTTCAGCATATATTTAGGCATATAAGTTGACCCATTTTCAATAATAGTGTTTTTGTCCAGATTAGTGCACTCCTGACTTCCTGTTTGGCTGTCCTGCCGAATTGAGGCGCCAGACAGCGTATTTGTAAGACACCTTGCCCATACTGGTGCTTCCATCTTCACTTTACCAGATGCATGACTGGAAAGTTGGGGACACAGATGCTAATGCCCAAACAACGAAGCAGTTACGAGCAGAGGGGCAGTCAGTGCAGCCAACACAGTTGTCGCAAAAAAACATCCCACAAAGACTGTGTTTTCTAATTATTCCTTTTCGCTGGCACACAGCCTTGTTCGCCTGACGGAGAAGCGGCCACATAGCCAGTCGCCCTCCCCACCTGCCCCCCAGCCGTCCCCTCCTCCAAGGGACCTGTTCTCTGGGCCAGACGTCCACAGGGGCCACTTTCCGCCAAGGGGTCCTGTGGGCCCAGGTCCTCTGGGCGAGGGGGGGCGAGGGCAGCCCCCACCTCGGTTCCCACCACTGCCCCCATTCCTGGGTGGTGACAGGATGGAGCCTGGGGATGGGAGCAAGCCCGGCCCTGACCTGGAGGCCCTGCTGTCGCACAAATCTGTGAAAGACAGGCAGAAGCGAGAAAAGTGAGAAAGTGAGGATTGCATGAGTGGGTTGCCTGCTGCTGCCTGCAACCTGCTTTGGGGCACTATGTGTGAAATGCTGTAGCAGTCTTGAAAGTCGGCTGACTGCTGATCAGTGGATGAAGAGACTCTGTGGCAGTGCAGCATGTTTGCAATGCCTGCCATGTTTGGTTTGCACCACGTGCTGGTGAAGGCTCGTGGCAAATACATTCTTACTGTGTTGAATACTTCATTCTGGCTCACTGAGGGTAAAATGCTGGCAACTGGCATGTTCACTGCTAATGTGGCAATTTCTTTGTAAGCTTTGATGTGATAACTCAAATTCCCCACATTGTGGAGGTAATCATTCAGAGATGCTCTGTTCTGTTACCATCATTTGTTGCCTTGATGTCCTTTGTGTCTTTCATGGAGGATTCCTCGAGTAGTCCATCATAATCCTTTGTGCATGAACCGAAGGCTGTTCATATTCTTTCCCACACTTGCAGCCACTGAATTCTGTTGGTTGCCACAGAGGCGAGGAGTTGATCGAATTGATTCAGAAGCGCACCGCCAAGGAGAGTGCGACCGTGGAGAAGTTTCAAACAGGTGGTGCGGCAGTGCGGGAATTCTGTCCCAACTTGACGAAAGACGAGTGCAGGAGGTGTGTGATATGAAGTAGTGTTGAATGCAGACGAAACGAATGTGGCATCAAGCTGGGGAACCTGCCGGGGCGATTTGAACCTCCTTAGTTGCTGGCAAAATCCCCACTGATTGTATTAGGAACAGTGTTACAAAACGTTCCCCTCATGCCTGTTGGGCGATGTGGCAACTGCTCAGCTGAATTTCAGCCTAACATCTGCATGTGCCAAGGCCCTTGCTTATGTCCACGTCTGTGCAGGAAGAACCGCTCCATGGTTGCTTGCCCGCGTCTGCATTTCCGCCGCCTGATCTTCCCATGGACAGATGCCAGTCTGGGAAACTGCTCCTATCTGGACACCTGCCGCAATATCAGCACCTGCAAGTACATGCACTATGAGCTGGACCCAGAGCCCGATGCCCTTACGCCGGAGCACATGCAGGTACCGCCCTCTCTTCAGTCCCCCCTCCTTCAACGTGTCAATCAGTCATTTGGTCCTTTCGTCTGTCATATGCATCCGATCACCAGATTGGCACAATGGTCTTGCTGCTAATCAAGTTTGGATCATGGTTTACCTTGTGATGACAGTGCTGCCTATTGTGGGCATGTTGGGATAAGACAACCCCTAAGCAGGCCATTCTCAAGGAAGTGCTGAAATCAGCCTTGATTGGGAATATTCGCTTTCCAAGCTGCAGGTGCCAGGCTACTTTTTGTTTATCCATTTCTTGTTGTATTCATGTACTTCAACATGAAATCGACCGTGGTGAACAGCATCTTGATAACTTACACTTGGGTGGATCGTATTGTCAGATACAGTTGTTTGCCTTTGTGTCAACAGTGCTGATTGTTGGACTGCAGGTGTTGTGGGGATAGCAGTTCAGGGAACGAATGGCTACCTAAATCGTTCAGTCTGATGATTGACAAGTCAAATGATGGGATGCGACTTAAGAGCTTGTATTGCTGTATGTGGATTATCAGTTGAGTTCAGTGCAACACAGATTGTCCCATCTATCCCTACACTGCTTATGTCCTATATGTCCATCAAGGCAGCGTTTCGTCACACCTTTTGCAACTGCAGTCAATGAGTGTTCCTGCATCTTCAGACTTTTCACTGGTTCAGGATGCTCTGGCTATGGAGTATTGAATAATGAATGCATAAGTGAAGGACAAACAACAAAGAGTGGACAAATGTGTCCAGTGCATGCAACCTGAAAACGAAGCACTGGTCATGCCAAGTGAAATGGGCAGGGTTTGGAACGATGATTGAATGCGCCCGAACAAACATTGATTGGATGCTGCTGTGCCCATTATCACCTCCCCAGGTGCAAGGACCTTGTTTTGTTATGTGTTTGACAAACATAAGCAACAGAACACACACACACACACTCACACACACTGGTCATGTCACATGTCACTGCAGAGTTCAGATCATCAGAGAGCGCCGTTTGTTGTAGCTGCCAACAGGAGCCTTATAAGACTTTTCAGCAAAGCAGCAGATCCCCAGGGCTTCGGAACACAGAAAGTGCACAAGTCACTTGAAGTGGATAGTTAGGCTCAGGCAAGTGCTGTGAATGGAGTCATGCCTGTCATCACCATGGAAGTGCAAGGGCACAAAGTTGCTCTGTCCTGGCTATATGTACTTTTGGAGTACGTTACAGTGGCAATACTGGAAATTTTAATCACAACTTTCAAGCCGAAGTGCTTGTCCGTGTCTGTCCAGGCGCTCTCAAAGCCACCCCCCACCATTCCGAAGTACCTGCAGGCCCTTCCAGAGCCCCAGTGGGTGAATTGCGATGTGAGGACGTTCGACATGACGGTTCTTGGCAAGTTTGGTGTCATCATGGCCGACCCCCCCTGGGAGATCCATCAGGACCTGCCATATGGTACCATGCAGGATGATGAGATGCGGCGGCTCAACATCGGCTGCCTGCAGGTTGGTCCAGATTATTCATGATTGTTAGTGCCATGCAGCGTAAATTCACCCTGAAGGCAGGAAAGGGGAGCTCTAGCGACCTTTCTGGATGAGGGGAGATAACGGACTTCTCACATGAGTGCTGTTGGCTAAAAGCGTGCCTTCACCAAAGCCAGTGAACTGAAGCACAGCAGCAATCAGATTTATGTTTCCTTCCTGAAGGATCTGGAATTCAAGGTGTGAAAAGTGTTGACTGTTATTGGTTGGGCGCCCAACACATTGATAATGTGTCGAGTTCTGCAGAATCTGCCAACACACACGAACGTCTGTGAAATGCAATAGGGCACTGTGCTTTATTTCTCACATTGGACAAAATATGGCTTGTCCTTGATTCTTGGCTTCAAAAGATCCTATTTTGCTGCTGCTTCATCGATCGGCTTCGATTGTCTTGTTTTCCACTTGTTGGTGCTTTACTTCCTCTTTAAAATTTCCCAGGGCTTTCGTTGAGATTTTCATTTAAAACAACTAATGATGGATTAATGTTTTGCTGCATGCTGACCAGGAAGATGGTGTCATCTTCCTGTGGGTCACTGGCCGTGCCATGGAGCTGGGGCGGGAGTGCCTGGAGATATGGGGCTACAAGCGCGTGGATGAATTGGTGTGGGTAAAAACCAACCAGCTGCAGCGCCTCATCCGAACCGGCAGGACAGGCCACTGGCTGAACCACTCCAAGGAGCACTGCCTGCTGGGATACAAAGGCAAGGCTCTATTGTTTGTTTGCTTTTGGTGTGCTGCATTTGAGTTTTCAATTTGGCTGTTGGAACTGTGGATGTTTGGGCAAAACACACGATCCACTCAATGGCCCCCATAATGACCTTATGGGTGTTATGTCCATAATCTGAATACAATGTGAGATGAGTGTGCATGGCATGAGCATTCAGCAGTGATAACGCAAGCAGTGCTGTGGATATGTTGTGATTGTGTGGGTATGTGAGAGCAATGTGGCTGTGGACAATGTGCATATTGCATGGATATAATGGCTGTGCATATTGATGGTGTGCTGTTTTCTGGATGACAGGATGCATCGCCTTGTAACGGACTGATGTGTTCGTTGGCCAAAGTGCAGCTTGTGGTATAGTACACGGACAGACTTATTCCAACAAAGTAGTCAAAGCATTTGACCAAAGACGAGATTCCAAGGACGTCATGTGTTGAAAAGTTGGCCACCATCCATTCCAACATTTGGTGTGCATGAAAGCAAAATGAGGATGTTGGGTTCAAATCCTTCGTATTCTTGGGATGTGCACTGTAGATGTACTGTTAGGATGTGCAATGCATATCTGTTGTTAGGATCTACAACAGACACAAAGAATGTATAGAATGCATGAGTTTGTTGTTGCCACCCACCCTTCACTGTTATCCCCCTTATCATGCACGTATGGCTCAAAGGGGTTGACCTACTTGCTCTGTGTTTGTGGGGTATTACAGAATGCCCTAAAGCCAATTCCGTCATTATGGTCGACTGCTGCAGGAAAGTCGCTTTATGCGCATTGCTGCAATGCTGAAGTGGCAGCATGAGCCGGGGCAGTAGCATTGGCAGCACGCGCAGGTTGCGTGTGCCATCGGTGCTTCTGTTTCTGTTATGTTCGTGCCAATCATGAATTGGCCTCGAAGGCCACTCTTGTGTTGCAAAACATTGCTGAAGGCGGGTGGGGGATTGGTGGGCTGTCGTTCACCCACCTGATGCGCTGTCCCCTGCAGCGTTTCACTTGATCTTGCAACAATTTCTGTGGTGCAAGTTCTGGAGTTTGGTAAAAGTGCCACTGGTGTGCACTGGGCACCCTGCACTTGCACATCAGAACAATCTTGCATTAATGGTAGAGAACTTTGGAACACTGCCTGGTGCTCCATTCTGTGCAAGCCTTGTCCAATTGCGTACCAGGTGAGAATCGGGTTGTAGCATCAGGGTGAAGTCGTGCAACAGAGATGAATGGCGATATTGCAATCTTGTAGTTGCCATTGACCCTGTGAAACATTGCAACGGCCAGGCGACCCGGCCATCAACCGATTTGTGGATTGCGACGTGGTTGTTGCGGAGGTGAGGGAGACGTCCCGCAAGCCTGACGAAATGTATTCCCTGCTGGAGCGGCTGAGCCCGGGAACTCGAAAACTGGAGATCTTCGCACGCGCGCACAACCTGCAGCCAGGCTGGGTATCACTTGGAAACCAGCTGGATAGCGTGTGTATAAAGGTAGGAGCTGGCCGCCTTGAACGTCGCTGTTTGTGTTTGTGAGAATGAGATACAGGGCGAGGCGGCGTGGTGGCTGTTTTGATTGCGTGTGTCACCACATCGCCACTCTTTCCTTGCCCCTTGATGGCAACGAAGAGCCCGTTTTGCGTTCGTGCCGAAGTAGCAGCTCATAGCGCATTCTGGAGCCGTACCAGAGAAATCTGCTCTCGTTGTCGCTATACTCCGTATTGTGCTGTTTTGCCAGCAGGGCGCAGCGAACCAATTACTCTGCATTTTGGGCGATTGCTCTATCCCAAGTCATGTCAACACTCTGAAACACCAGTCGGATTCCCAATGCCACGGGGCAAGAAATGCGGCTCTCGAGCTTTTGAAGCGTCATGTTCTAGGTGTCGGATTTGAGCGTCCATGCTCATGGCAGTTTGGGTGCTGAGAAATGCCATTTTTGTTGGAAAAAAAATTCAGGACCCAGAGATGAAGGCGAGGTACGACGCTGCGTGCGGAAAAAAAACGCCTTCCAAGGAGAAGCCCAAGGGCGATGATAAGTAGATACGTCGTTCATCGCCGGTGACCGGGGAAGCGGGGCATCGATTGGCCCCCCTTCTTGTGGGCAGCACCCACGTCGGGCTGTTCAGGCAGGCCGGGGCTCTTGTGGCCCCTGTGCTTGGAGTTGACTGGAGCACTCCCAGCGCAGGCAATGCATCGAAACCGATCGCCCTTCTTGTATTGTGAGCACACAGGAACGTTGAATCATCTCCGGAGAGCGTTAGTGGGGTAGGTGCGAACAGGATGGCTGTGCTCTTGGAGGAAATTGGTAAAAGTGGGCGCCGTGGGCCTCGTTGCGCCATGCCAACAAATAGCGACCGGCAAGCAGGGCGGTGAACGATGAAAAGCGGGTGGCGTGCTGCCGGGCGGTTGCTGGTATGGCAGGCTCTAGGGCGCTTACTACCCAGAGCGCAGTTGGCGCTGCTAGGATCGGCTCCCTTACTTGATGTGGCAAGAACTGTCCTCAGGAGTGCAAACGCAATTTGCTTTGTGGATTACGATTTGTAACAATAGGCAATGGGAAAGAAGAAATCAACAGGTGGCGCTGTGGCACTGTTGTGTTTGTGTCAATCCTGTGGGTGCGATGGTCGTGCATGCACCGCTCGCGTGGCGGCTGTTGGCGGGACATGGAGTCAGTCGAGCGAGGGTGCACGAGAGTCAGGTTTGTGTATGTTCCAACTGTGCTTCTAGATGTTCCATCGCTGCGCCTGGGAGCGCGATACCACCAGGGGGCCCACACACGGAAAGCATCCAACCGCAAATTAAACAGGCGGGAGCCACAATTTACGCAGCAAAATTCGGCAAAATTTCGTCCGAACCGTCGCCTCCATTATTGCGTTGCTGCGCTCGATCTGCCGATCCTCCAGCGCCGACGCTGGAGGCAGCCAAGACACCATCCGACATCATTTAACTACTACCACCATAACTACTTCATTCTCCTGATCTCTGACACTCATCACAAAGCATTAGTTACTCCACTCTACTGGCACTCACAGGCCCGACAAAAATGTGCTGCCTGGCGTCTCTGGCGATCCCAATCCCCGTGCCACGGTCAGCACCCACGTCCATGCCACGGACATGAGCAACCTGCGCTCCTCTGTTGAACGTTCTGAGCATGATCAACAAATCGGGTTGCCACGCGCCAACCCTTCCCCGCTGTCATGCAATTCGCGCCGCACGTCGGTGTTGCGCGCTCACACAATCAGCAATCAAGCGGCGCGCCCAACACCGGGGCGAGCTGAACTCCCAGTATGCTAATGCACTGCGGGCAGTAACCCGCGACAACCGAGCCGCCCAGCACATGGCCAACGCTCATTCATATGACACCCATCCTGCCACGCGTGATGAAGCACTCCAGCAAATCAAAGCGCGCCAACCGAAGAGGGTGTGACAGAGAGCTGATGCCCATCTCCCTGCCCTGATCTGCAACATCTCCTGCATGGCAAACCGAAATGAGGCGGTTTCCCAAATTGTGCAATGCACAGTACCCAGGCGCCTGACGCGGAAGGAACCCTTCGCCCCGTCCTCGCCGGAAGCAGCCTCCCCCTCGCCCCTCGCTGTCGAGTCCCTGGTGTGTCATCGAAACACTGATGAGTCACTGATGCGTCATCAGTCCCGCGGCAATCTCGCACACGCTGCCGCTGCTCACGCCGTGTCCCTGCAGAGACGACAGGGCCTCGCCCAGCTCGGGGCCCGCGGGCCCACGCCCGCACCGCGCCACGTGGGCCCCAAGGTCCCTCACGATGACGCCCAGGCAGTGGCCGCGCAGGGCCTTGAGGCCCAGGCGGTCCGCGATGCCCAGCCACCGCCCCGCGTCCAGCAGCTCTGCCTCCCCGGGCGGCAGCCCCTCGTGGTCCACGGTCTTGATGAAGTACATGTGACTCGCCCACTGCGCCATGGTCCTGCTGGACATCTTGAAGAAACTGGGGATGCCGAACTTCTCACCAAGCGCCAGCATGCGCCTCGCCTTGTCGGCCTGGGCGAGCAGCCATTCAACACATGTGCATGTCAGTACATACCAACACATATAAGCACATATCAGTACATGTCAGTACATGCCAGTGCCTATCGGACAAAGGAGGTGGCCGTCAGGTCCGTGATTTGCCCGCGAAAGGCGGTACGTTCCATGATTCTTTCATTGAAATCCAGGGCGTTGCGCCAGCTAACAATCGAACCCATGGCCGCCACACCGCAGGCGGCCGCGCTCCCTGTCGGGTAGTTTTAGCCGTGTTTGTGCCAAGCCTGCATTGCTGAACACGGTGAGCCGACATGTCTTGGCTGTTGAGGGGGGAACAAGCTGAGTACATCTGAAAGCACATGGCTCGTTCTGCACGTCCGGTGTATTAGACACGAGCTCCGGGGCGTCACTCAGCAACGCCCTGAAATGAAACGAGCCAAGTGTCCACAACCTTGGTGAGATGGAGCATGGCTTAGCACAATCGCGATTATGAGGCCGGCGCCCCGTCGCCAGAAGCGGGAAAGTTTCAACCTTATGTTTGTCGCGCGTGTAGTTCCGTTTCGGTTGATGTTTCCGGTATTGAAAAGTGCTGTCCGCTCGTTCAGGGCGGCGGCTGGCACTTGCTTCAACCTTCTAGTTGCGCCCTGCAGTGGCCCCTTATCCGAATCACATGTCGTTGCCCATTCTGCGGGAGGCATCTACACGTATCGATATATATGCATATCGAAAGCTTAGTATGCTAAACCTCGTGCAATATTGCTGTAGCGCAACGTCCACATAGGAATGTCCTGGCTACACATCCAAACAAGGCTCCAGGCCGGCTTTTGAGCAGCCCGTTCGCTCCAGATACATTCGCAGACGCCCCTGGCGCTCCAGCCATTGGGGGAACGATGCGCGTTTACCGCCACGCCACTTAACGTCATGTTCCCTCACCGTCAGCGACTCCCCCTTGTTCCCGCCCAACATGTTCAGCATCAGCCTTGCGTCCTCCACCGACACGGACTTCTCCAATTGGATTGCCACCCTGCCCTTGTCACCCCTCCCCTCCTTCAGTTCCTTAAGAGCCTTGCGGAAGAACAGGGAGCGACGTGCCAGCATCTTGCCGTCAGCGGGCAGCTTCTCCCCGTGGACGAGCAGAATGACGTCATGCGTGCCATTGGAATGCCGAACCGCTGGCGGCATGTAGATCACACCCATATCGACTCTCCAAAACTTTCCTCTTTGCCTGTTCTCCTTCTTCCTCTTCTTGCCTGTTCTTAGTCTTCTTCTGTTCTCCCCTGAATCCGCAAAATCGTGCCCCACATGGGGTTAAAAAATGTGCAGCAGTTACCTCAATTTCCAAACAAAACGTCACACTCAGTCAGTGCGCATGGGATGCAAACAGAGCACGGCTGCCATCGAACTAGTGCAAAGTCAAGTCCTTTTCAGCAACAAGGCTGTTATAGAATATGCAGCAGCTTGGTTTACAAATTCTCTGATTCATTAAATTATCTTATTGCGACTGTACACTCTTGTTGCATCCGTTACACGATGCCATTGAGTTCACAGCACCCAGAGTACTGTTCACCCAATGAGCCAGGCCAAAGAATGGTGTGCATCCTTGTGTGCGTCCTCGACGATAAATACTTGTCTTGTACTGAAGAAATGCTGTCCCTTCATCTGTATTGTGACGAGAGGCATGCAACTGCGGAGACAGTGCAACATTGATGCGATATTAACCCAGGGTAAATTTCACCATGCACTTGGGTTCGAGCACTTCAGAACGAAATCCAATTTTGTGCCTGCACTTGCGACTGCACTTTCAGTGGTGAAAATGGCATCAAAACACGATCGCTATTGCACGATGCCGCCCAGATGAATATCAACGCTAGTACCAACTCCACGCGCGACATTTTTTGGCAGGCTTGTTATTTACGTTTATGTTTGCGTTCTTGCGTTTACGTTTTTACAAACGTAAATTTGCAAAAGAAGCTATTTTTGCGGCTGTTTTTGCGTTTCCACGGCTCGTTGCCACACCCAGGTTGCACGATGGAAGTTGCGTACAGTGACCAGTACTTCGCCTCCTTGAGTGCCTGCAACACAGCGTCCGCTTCCCACTCGCCAAGGGCCACGATGGAGTGGAACAAAATTCGTCTTCTGCCCAGTCCAGTGCGTCTGGATGCCATTCCCCAGAGTCCCGAAGGCTGTATGTACTGTCCCTGTGTACATGGGGCTGTTTTACGTTGTATTTACCTATTTTTACGCGTTTTTATGCGTAAAACGTAAAAACTATTTGTACGCGCAAAAACGTAAATACGACCCGGGCTTACGTTGTAAATGACAAGCCTGTTTTCTAGCAATCTAAACCCATTAAAACGTGGTATGGAACTGTGTCAGATGGTCAGTCGTTGGCCGTCGATTTGGACCTTGTGTCGTGGCATGCATGATGCGCATAACCACCAGCGCCTGCCCGGGACGCGCACCACATCAGGACACACCTGCGCTTCGTCTTGCAGCGTGCGTCACGACTCTCGGAGATCGCCCTCGTGGGCCACGTGCGGGATGGCGGGGCACGGCAGGGTGGCATGCAGAATAGGGTGATTGGGCGGCGTTTCGTGGCCAGCAGCACATGGGGGCGGACCAAGGTGGCATA